>OU342741.1:477717816-477973558 GCA_910589775.1 Avena eriantha
GACCTCAACAACTCTCTTGGCCTTGATAGACCGCTCAGTTATTTCCTCTAAAAAAACCTAGGTTGCACTGGTAGGCACAGGGACTCGATGTTTGCTAGATTGTCGGCTTCTTCATTACTTGCTCTTCCTATGTGTGACACTTGCCATCCATCAAACTGAGCCTCCATAATGCTATATAGATCATGGTAGGCAATCATGTTATTACTGACAGCATTGTATTTGTTCATTGCTTGTTGTTCTACAAGATTGGAGTCACCAAATATCTTAAGGCGAGTTGCACCGCAAGCTTTAGCCATACGCATACCATGCAACAAGGCCTCATACTCGACTTCATTATTGGACGCGTTTGCGAAGCTCATCCGAAGTATATATCACATTTTGTCGCCTTGTGGTGATACTAGTATGACTCCTACCCCTACTCCTTCCATTCTTTTCGATCCACTTGGAAGTGCAAACTTCCGATGATGAGATCGGATCCACTGTTGAAATCGGCGGGTACTGAAATAGGGGTGGGTAGGCGTTGTATTGCTTTTGTTGGATTGCTACTTGCTGAAAAGAGGGCTGCCAAATCCATGACTCCAGCGTTTAGATTTCCCACAGACGGCGCCAACTAACGAGGGGTAACCTCGGCAATGCCCATGATGATGGACTTGGGGTTTTGCGGAAAAGTGAACGCTGGGGATTTCGTTGGATATCGGGAAAACAAGAGAGGTGAAGTCACCTAAATACTTGATGAATAACACTATTACAGATCACTTGTTTTTTTCGATTGTCCCCTCATAGGCTTCTCTCGTCCTATATATAATAGGTCAGGTCTCAAGCTATATACGGATAGGTTACATATGTATGATTACAACTCTAATACAATATCGGTTCATATTTTCTTTCCAAATAAACCAAATCTTTCATCGGATGCTTTCTTGGGCCATCATCTTGAATCTTCGTGGACAGAGTTAATCGCGAACTAGTGCCATCACTAGATTCAGTTCCCTCCTCGCCTCCATGATGAGCAAGACCAAGCAAAGTTGATGCATGCGAGCCGTCACTGAAACCACCAAAATCCACCAGATCTGGTTGACAAACGAGCTTATTTGCACGAGATCTGTTGGGGATATACTTTCTGCATCCTAACAGTTCCTCACTGACCAGGGTGGCCCACTTCGGGTTAGAGCTTTGCTTCACGGGCGGCCCAGTCAGGGAGAAGAGACGGAGTCTAGTCCGGCTACGGGGAGGCCCAGAAGACTTACCGACATAGGCCCATGGTGTTACTTGTAGTTCAAGATGTACTCTGTAACCGACTCTTAGTCGTAGGCGGATATATCTCTCCCATAAACCCTAGGCCTGATATCTATATAAGCCGTCCTAGGGAGAGCCTTTAGGGCAACACAATAATCTACAATCTCAACTCGCGTAGGCGAACCCCTTGTAACCCATATTCCGGCTCTGTCGTATTACTGGATTGCTAGCAGAAGCAGGATCCGTCAAAAGCCAGCGAATTCGAACCTGGGTAAACTTGTGTGCTCACCGTCCCGGAACACCGTACGACTCACACCCCTCTATTCCGCACGCCTCGAGGACCCCCTCATGGCGTACTTGTCATCAATCCGACGACAGTTGGCGCCCACCGTGGGGCAAGTGAGCTTCAGATCTGCATTCCGAGCGGAATCTACAAGAATCGGAATCGGCGAGACCATCGACGTCAGTCGCATCCTCTATGCCAGCGACGTCGCTCTCATCGTTCTCGACGAGACTTGGATTCCGACTAGGGAAGCCGTGACCACCTACACCATCATGTCTTTTGGCGAGATCGATGTTTACATCGCCTTTGCTGAACCTGTCCCACCCACCGCAGTGGTGATGATAGAGGCAGAAGAAATTTCTAGGTCCCCTTTGTCCGCGGAGGCGGCAGAGTTCCGGATCTCAGAAAACCCTAATCACACCACCAGTTGCGGAGATAGTGGAGAAATCCGAGCCTGAAGCAGACCTGGCAGTCCAAGTTGAATCTAGAGTGGATCTCCCTGGAGAGACCGAATCCTAGATCGACCCACCCGCTGAAGTCGAAATTCAGGAGGAGCATAGCAACAACACTGGTTCCGGCTCTGATGATGCCGGGACAGACAGGCTTTTCCTGAGATACATGCTAAGACGCATGATGATGCTAGATGCAAGCATAGACGATATTCTCGAGACCATCAGGTGTTTCGAGGAAGCCGATCGCGAGAGATGCAACTATCTTAGGAGGCACACATCGCACTTCGTCGGATATGTGGGATCCGGATCCGGCTCTGCCGCTGCTGGAGACAACACCGACTCTATGCTGGAAGCTATCGGAACAAGCGTCGACTTACCGGCATCTTTGTATGACTCCATGACGTCGGCAAATTTCCGGGAATTCTCCGCGGAATATGAAGAGGAGGTTAACTCCACAACTGCTGCAGAAGGAGAAGACATGGACGAGGGATCCGGAGAAAGCTCTCCCAAAGCGCAGGACAATATGGATCTCGGAGATGATCCCGAGAACCAAATGGCCGAAAGTACCGATCAAAGTTTGACTCCGGGAAACGGTCCCAAAGCCGTCTTTGCTACCGGCGCTGCCAAGAAGGCAAAGAAGAAGAACAAGACCCCGGCAAAAGACCCTCCAGCAGAGGAGGTGATTGCCGAGGAATATGAGGAAGACTCGGATGGAGCACTCATCCCAGACGAGCCCAAAGAAGATTCGGTGGATGGACACGTGATCACTGAAGGTGCACGTAAACTCATCGATGCTGCATTAACCACACCTATTCCTACAGCTGTAGAACTTACTGCTGAAGAGCTAGACGAAAGGGCCCAATCCCTAGAAGCACGTCGCCAAGTACTCCTTGATGAAGCCAAAAACCTCGAGGAGGAAAATAAACGCATGGCAACTGCGGAGAAGTACAACTCTAGGCAACATCAGAAGACCAGGAAATGTCATACTCATGACGACCAATTCCCGCAGATTCACAAAGTCCTCTTCGAAGGAGAACATGGGATGCCTCGGTGCGACAAAAATGGGGATTGGGTGTATCCAATGCCAGTACCGAACACCGTTGCGGCTCGAGAAATCCTATCGGCTAATCCAGGCCCGGAGCAGATCCGGTTGGGCATCAAACTATTGAACAAGGGACTGGAGCAGCAAAAGGTCACCCTTTCTGGAAGTCAAAAACTGGTCTCCCATTTTGACCAATGTCGCACAGATCCGGCATGGGCTGATGTAAGGCCCCAACGTGTGCCGGAACAGCACCATCGTTCCGACCATCGGGAAGACAACTACTCAAGAACCAGATCTTCAGGACAACACCACAAAGCTCCGCGTGACTGGCGTAACGTTAACCCAGTTGCGGAGAAAGAGGCAATTGCTGCGCTGAATCCGAGGAATCCTCCCCGGCGAGAGTCGAAAGATCGCAGGGAAGAAGATAAAAAGAGACGTCGGGAGGAGGACCGACAAAGAATGCCACCTCCTAGACATGCAAGCCGTCCGGATGATGGACGAAGAAATGATGGACACCGTGCCAAGTCAAACCGGAAGGGGGCTCGTCACAATGAAGTGTAGGGGTTCCGCGCATGAAAACAATAATTTTTACTCTACGCCCCTGAACCCCTGAAGCTGCCAGGACATATCTATTAGTAATATAGTAATGGAAGGAGCTTTTCGAGAACTTACCCTTGAAGACCGAAAAGCGTTGTCAACGCTCAGGAGAGCGTGGTTTGATGTAGACGAGCCGAAGCCGACCTCAAGGTCGTGATGAAGTCCTTGCGCTCCTTCTGGCTCCAACGACTTGAGTGCCTCAAGTGCGACACCTCGTGGGGAGTTACACAAGTCCAGTGCCTGACGATGACTCCCGCTTCCCTGAACCAACAACAGTTGCGGAAGTAGAGCTCCCGGATCCGAACCCCGCAGCGCGACGGAGCTCCGCGGTGAAGATGTCTCTCACTCGCGCAGTCCAGACTTGGGACCACGGTCACGAGAGAGAGAGGGGGAGAGAGAAAATATTAATTAGAGGTCCTCCCAAAAGTGGGGAGACCTTTATTGATTATTGTTGTATTTTTCTAGGCCAAATACCCCACTATATATAGGGGGAGGAGGGGGTACACCCTCCCTCAAAGTCCCGAGGTGGGACTAAAGGAGAGGAGGGGGGAGGAGGTGGCCGCCGGCCACCTAGTGGGCCCCGCGCGGGGGGGGGGGGGGGGGGGCTAGGCCCAGCCGGCCTCCCCCTTGGCCCCTCTTCCCTCTCTCCTTTCCCCTAATGGGCCCTCTCCCTCCGGAATTGGCTCACTAAGCCTTTTTGACCTTTAATTGATTTTCTCTTTATTAAATAATTATGAATAAATGGTTAAATCAATATTTAACATTCATTCACATATTATTCAACCTCCGTGGCTATGGAACACCTTCCACCTCCACTTCGGACATCCTCCGGACTTACCGAAACCCTTCCGGTTTTCTCCCTTCTTTTCTTCGGTGATTCTACCGATCATATAAACACTCTCTAAGCATCATCAATCCCTTAATCGTGATACCCCACGGTTCGGGAACACTCCAGGCATGGTCGGGACACTCCCGCACCAATGATCGATAGAGGGACCTGGATGGCAATGTGACCCCTGTGCGTTCCACGAAGATCTTTCGTCATTTGAACCGGCACAGTCGTGTCTTATTCCCTCTGTCATTCGATACTTGCATTGCCCGAGATCTGATCAATGACATCACCATGTCGTGTTCAATCTTGTTACTGAACAACGCTACTTGACTCGTTCCGACAAGTGATATCCCCGTGATCTAATCACACGCTGCGGAGCTATTGGATATAACTTCTCCGAGTGGGCCCTTGAGTATCTTCCCGTCACATGGACGGACAAATCCCGCTCTTGACATATATTGCCTCTACGGTTTCCTCCGAATACCTGAACACACCTTTATAACCACCGTTTTACTAGATGTCGTTTGATGCTATCTAAGCACTCTCGGGAGACAATGATTGATATAGCCTCACGGTCTAAGGAATAGTCTACGAGGATCCATTTCTAATTATCGTAACTTGAACTTCGCGACATGATTGAGTCACGATGTTTAGGTTGGGTATTGGTTCATCATCTCATTCTCCGAATGAGATGACCTTATTTCCAACTGGCATAAATGCCACATGATCAGGAAACATGATCATCCGTTGACCAATGAACCAGTGACTAGAGTTTCACTAGGAACCCCTGGTTGTTTGTATATCACACGTGTATTGATGTTTCCACTCAATACAGTTATAGCATGATATAAAACTTAATCATAATCTATATGAAATATGATAATAGTCCTTACTACTATTTGTCTCTAGGGCATATTTCTAACAGTCTCCCACTTGCACTAGAGTACAAATACACTAGCTGCATTTTGTTCTCAATCATTGCACCATATATCCGGTACCCTGAACATGCTTGCTCATGGAAGAGGTTGAGTCTTGGGTCTGTACTTTACAGTCCCAAATCCTTTGCAACTTACTAATGTCACTTTAATTGATATTAATACTTTATCATCACATGATAGCATCTGTGTGTATGCATCGTCGCTATGGCAGCAGAATGAGGCCTGATTCCAGGAGCCTACAGTAACGTTAGATCAACCTCGAGGGCTTTCTCATGGGCACTATGCCCTGGGACACATCATTCTACGTTAAAAGCGAACTAGCCCCGCCATAACATTATACAACACTTTAGATGGTACCCTTATTATAATTATAAATGTATTCATCGAAACAGTAGTGCACTCTGTGCAACTTTCGATGTTTTGTTCATCTCACTTCCTACTTGACTTTAATCGGTATCTACATGAGTTTCCAACATATTCCCTTATAACATAACTCTTTATGCTTTAAGATATGTTATCCTTTATGGATTTGGAAAATATGTCTACAGTTCTCTACCAGACACTGCGGACAAACTTAGCTCAATGTTGTGTGATTCGAACTTAATCACCTTCAAACATTCCTTAATTGGATCACATATTATGTTAAGGTATCATCATGGTTTACTAAGATAGAACCTATGTCTCAACATAGTGGATGATGATCATCCTATTCTTTCTTTCAACCATTGACGTTAAACTTAATACTATTCCTAATTTGAGTTATTAAGGATCAGTTCCTTAATTAACTTCTATTCCGAAACCCCTTTCAGAATCCCTTAAGGAATACTACATAATATCATAATGCACCTATTATCAACTTATACATCTTATAAATCATTATTTATAAGTAGAGATTTGTGCAAGATATGGAAGGATGCAGTATCTAAATTCTCCTTTTCATTTATCAAATCACAACCCTGACCACTTGTTCCGGCCTTTACGCCGTGGGACACGGGTCAGCAGAGGAACCTGCTTTCCCCCAGCTTTCCTCCATAGCCCCAGCTCGCCTGCATTTTCCCCCCGGCGGCGCGGCTTCACCTGCTTATTTTTCCAGCGGCGGTGGACCTGCACGCACCACCATCTGATCCGGCAAGTGTATATTATCCCATCAATCGTTCTTCCGCACCATTTTTTTGCAGCCGGAAACTGCATCCTATTCATCTGTTTTTTAGAACGGATCTGGGATCTTGTTCTTCAGGACAGATGGCGGGCAGGACAGGAGGCGCTACAGCAGCCGCTTCATCGCAGTCCGGTCCCCTTTTCCAATGCGGAGGCAACAACATGTTTGTTGTCGATGTCTCCACAGAGTTCCATGGCGACGCCGGCGCCGAGAATGGTGGAAGCGGCGATGACAGCGATATGATATCTGCAGCCCCTCCGGTACAGTCCAGGTAGGAAATTTCTCCTTCCCCCTTATTAATTTCTTGTGGCGTTGCCGTCGGTCGTTTCACATCCATCCCTCTTCTGTACTGACGGAATCATCTTTCTCGGTTATCTACAGGGAGGATGCGGGCGGGACTGGGGCAGAGGGTGCATCGCCTGTGTACAGGGACGTCGCCGACCCAAATCTCCCTAGCGATGTGAATGGTTCATTCACCGGGATTTGCTGAAGGTACTGGGTGCCCTGGCGCTGCCGGTGCTGAAGGCGGAGGCAGCGTCAATGACGACAGCGTTCCTGGGTACAAGAGAAGGTAACATGAACTCATTAGTAGATTAGGTTATGTCTGAACACGCATTCAGTAAATTAATGTAGCTTGGTTCTGTTTCATGATACATCTGAAAATACATTAGTACAACGAACATCTGGACATAGAAAGGAATAATTTATAAGATCTGTGCAACTACTGGTTTTTTTAGATGTGCATCTATTTGAGTTAGTCTAATCACTGGACTGGTTTCACATAAACATTATGTTTATCCTCTGTTGGGATGTTCCAGTAGATTCCATTCATATGTGGCTGTGTTCTCACGTAGGTCTAGAGGTAGGGAAGGCTCTGATTTTCGTGCTGGGCCTCCTAGAGATATCGGAGCAGTTGAACTAGCACTAAGGAACGCACCCACTAAGAAAACTCAGTACATACTGGAGCCAGCCGTATCAACTGCTTTTGACTCACTGGCAGAGGCGTACGAGTTCTACAATTTGTATTCATGGGAGGTGGGCTTCGGCATTAGGTACGGGTATAGCTACACTAACAACAAAGGATACAAGTCAACCCAGGACCTGATCTGCCAACGAGAGGTAATTAGCCTACCATTTTTATTTTATAGGAAAGAAATCTCCCCTCAGTCTAGTTTTTTCAGATGTTTTGGAGGCTGATACACATTCCTTTTGCTGCTACGCAGGGTTTTGACAATAGGCCCCAGAGTGACTCTGCTAGGTGTGGATGCAAGGCGATGATCCGTCTGCACAAGATAGATGATGATGGTTGGTTTGTTGAGACAAATCGGCCGGATCACAACCACCATTTGTCGGACAACTGTGGTGAGAAAATGCAGTGGAATTCACACAAAAAAATCGACGAAGCAACAAAGAGTACTGTACGGTACCTCAGAGAGGACAATGTGAGTCTCAGCAAGGTGCATTGCATTTTGGGCAGCATGCACAGTTCGGTTGATAAGCTCCCGTTCCCGAAGAAGGCGCTCCGAACAGTCTGCCAACAGATAGCATTTGATCAGAGGGACGACGACATAAGAAAGACGATTGATTTGTTTAGGGGCATGCGCTCTGCTGACCCAGATTTTGCTTTCAGATTTGATCTTGAACCTGATGGTAGAATAAAGAATCTGATATGGACATCTGGTCGTAGCAGACGACAGTACACATGCTTTGGAGACATGGTCGTGTTTGACACAACTTACACCACGAATCTGTACAAGATGCCATTTGGGCTTTTTGTCGGTGTGAACAACCACTTCCAGACAGTTATATATGCTGGTATTTTTCTGTCAGAGGAGTCAGTAGAAGGCTTCAACTGGGCATATAATGAATTCGTGTCGCTTATGGGCGGGAAAGCTCCAGTGACAATGCTGACAGGTAAACCACATCGAGTTCAGATGGCCCCCCATAGTTAATTAGACCGTTTTTCAGTTGCTAACTACATGGTACTTGTGCTTTGCCGTGCAGATCAATGCCGTTCGATGGAGGTTGCTATTGGCATGACGCTCCCTCAAACTACCCACCGCTGGTGCAAGTGGCATGTTTTTCAAAAGGCAAAAGAAGAGCTCGGGGGAATATTCAGTAAGAAAACAGGATTCAAAGATGCCTTCAACAATGTTGTTAACGAGATGCTGACCGAGGACGAGTTTGAGAATGCATGGGGGAGGCTTATTGATGAGTTCGGCCTCGTTGAGAACAGTTTCATGATACAGGCCTTTGAGGCTCGCCACAAGTGGGCGAAACCTTATTTCAAGGACAAATATTGTGCAAGGATGACTTCAACACAGCGGGTTGAAAGTGCGAACCACATGCTGAAGACGTATGTGCCTCGTAATTCATCAATGAACAAGTTTGTTGCCCAATACAACAAACTATTGAAAGATAGGAACGAGGCCGAGGATTCTGAAGAACACAAAAACAGACAGGTGGCCAATTGAAGTGTTATGTTTTGATTTCCACCGCTTTGCTCCATGTAGCTCTATTAGCTAAAAAAGCCATTTTATGGTCTAGCACATCTGCAACTGAATCATTTTTTCTATGTTACCTATAGTGCAGCCGTACGGATAAGGGGGGGTGGCCGATAGAAAAGCATGCCCGTCGTATTTATACCCAGGCAGTGATGAAACATTTCAAGGCTGAGCTGGTGAAGGGGCAAAATTACAACCCCCCAGAGAACTAGAGCCCAAGTGTTTGTATGAGCTGGAACATGCGTATGCCCACCTCCGTCCCAGCTGGGCTAGAACGACTTTCAAAGTCCGTGTTGAGGAGGGCCAACATTTTCATTGTGAATGTGGTTTGTTTGGTCATTTCGGCATTGTGTGCCGCCACTTGATAAGGGTGAGTATTCCGTGAGGACTCGTCTTTCTTAGAGATTTCTAGCCCTGTAGCTGACTATCCAAATATGTTCTTGTCCACAGCTCATGATACATCTTGGGTTGGAGCAGATACCTGAATTTCACATTATGAAGCGTTGGTGGGATGTTTGGCCACCGTATAGCAGATCGGCCTGCGGAGGGCAGTAGTTCTAGGACATTAGTGGGGCAAAAAAGCATGGACTAAAAGGGAATGCACTTGAACAAACTCACGTGCAGTGGTGTCGATCTGCTTAGTTAACTTCGGAGTTGCAATGTCAGAAAGCGGTGGGGCTGACATGACTAGAAACAGCGGTATACCTTGTCAGTTCGTTACAAACACCAAGTACAGCGCACGGGTTGTGGACAAAAAACACGAACTTACTTGTCTTGTTGAATCTGGACCGCTTGTTGTCAGACTCCGTTTCCGAGTCACCAGCGCTCAAGCAGTCTTCTTTGCCACGACGAGGGGCTTGTGTGCTCTTATTCTTTCTTGTGCTCTCCAGAATACGAGCCGCAAACCTCATATTCTCCCGTACGATTGAGTCCTTGAAGATGTTGGAGTGTAGTATGCAACGAGCGTTGTGGAGCTTTAAGTGATTCACAACTTCTGAATCCATCATGTCAGGGTAGTCCTGCCTCAGGAATTCAACAAACTCGCTAGCGCCGAATGGCCGGAGAACTGATGGAGATATTGGTGACCCAACTGTCGCTACATGGAGAAGCGTCGGGGTCTCTATTTCCTTTCCTAGACGCCTATGAGATGAGCTTGACTGTCCCGTCTCGCCTGCCATGTAGCATGAATCTTCACAGCGGCGCGCCTGGGGGGAGTATGGACATTGCACTTAGCATCCAAAACAAGATGATTGAGAACAGGTGAGTAAAACTATTAGATTAACTACCTTGGATGCTCCCCAAGGTAAATCCCCTTGCCCTGGGTGCTTAGACAGCGTGTCCTCCATGATCATCTTGTTGATCATCGTCTCACCGTCGAAGTCCCGAATGCGGGGGAACACTGTGTGTGACTTGCTAAGGTCGCCGAGGTCGATGTTGTCAAGATAAATGATCTGCAAGGGTCACGGCTCCGAACATTAGATCCCCATGGTGAACTTGCGTAGAAAAAATTCAAAACATGATAGAGTGTGGTTGAGGTGCATACCTTTGCTATGAGAGGGCATGAAGTGATGGTCATTGTAACTCTCTTAATCTTTAGGTCAGCCTGTACCCTTGCTGCTGCATCCATCATGTGATCCAGATAATATGTGCCCCAATTGAACTCTTTTATCTCGCCGGTGTTATACAGTGATCCCCAGAAATCTGATGATCCCAGATCATGCTTAGTTGTCAGCGCAAGAAATCTCCCCTTGATCCAAACCACAAAAGCAACCTTGAATTCGTCGACCATATCAGGAGAGGCAGCATCTTTCCACTCTCTCATTACAACTGATTGAGCTGCCTTCAGCGGGTTGTTGTGGTACTTGGTAGCACCCATGGCCAGCCTCACGAAATCAGTCCTCTCTGTGGCATTGTCTGGTTCCAGACCACAAACTAGCCTGCCTCTTGATGGAACACCTATAACCTTCTCCATGTGTTCTGGACGCAGGAGAACCATTCCATCTCTTCCGACAGGCATGGATCTAGAATTGAGATCAACTCTACTAAACAGCCACTGAGTGAACTTGAGATTGACCTTATTTATCAGCGCCAGATGTAGGAGACCTCCGAATCCAATCTCACGGACAGCCTTCCTTTTTCCCTCGCAGAACTTATCCATGATAGAAGAGACATGGCGTGCTGAGCTGCGCGAGGTGCGAGTGCCTTCGTTTTCTGATTCTGACATATCGGAATCGGACGCTGGCACTTCTTGATCCTCGGCCAGCCTGCCGGCGGTCTGCCCAGCCCTTCTACGGGTACTCCTCAGCTTGTATGAAGCCCAGGAATCTGCTTTCTGGATTTTGTCCTGCAGGTAGATGCCCACGCAACAAACAGATAATTTTCGCACTTTGCACATTGCAAATCAAATGAAAAACTGGATGGCTGTAGCAAGAACACTTACCCTGATCTTCTCTGTAGGCTCCCCACTGCTCGGTTCCATGGCGTCGTGCTCTGTAGTGAGTTGTGGGCGGGGAGTGCTGGTGAGGAAGGGGAAAGGGGTGGTGTTGTGGACAAAATACTGAAAAAATCTGTATGGCTGTTGAAAAAGAATCCATGATGACACTGAAAAACAAGGCTCCAAGCCAGTCTATAGCCTGCATCCATGCCTCTACTTGGATTTGACGACTCGAGCTAGGGAAAATTGGTCAGCGGGAATCTGGGGGTGTGGGGTAAAGCTTGAAAACTAGGATGAAAAGACAGGTCATTCTATTGGTATTAGGATGGCTAGGCAAAACTCAAAATCAGTGTTGGTAGAGGAGGTTGCTCTGATTAAATGTATGATTGACTCATGATGAAAAAAAGCCAACATTTTTCCATTACCCCTCTCGGTTCATTAAGAGTACAAGTTGCCGATTAATTGTGGTACTGGTAGTCATCTAGAGACACAAAGGCTACTACTAGAAATCCTCTAGCCAAGACTGGGGATAGAACAGGGCTACGCTAAATACAAAAAAACTGCAATCGTAGTTGCAAACACCGCGATTACTAAGGGGCAGGGAGATATGAGCCAGCTCATAGCAACCAGCAGAAGCATCAACAGACGGCAATTCTTGAACCTGGTGTCGTTGGACTTCATCAGGGTTAGCTGTGACTGCAGGGCTGCTAGCTGATGAACCAGTGCAGCAATCTCGTTTTGGTGGGCTCTGTCCTTCGCCGCCGTCTCTCTCCAAGCGGCTGTCAGATCTTGCTCCAGCTTCTGCACAACCGAATCGCTTGTTTGGTACTTGACCATCTGCTGGACGTAATCGCTCACGAGATCAACCCATATCCATGTCTTGCACGCATATTTCCCCTGAAGCCGACAGAAAATAAAACAAGGGGGGCAGGGATGAATAAAAAGGCAGGAGATTGGACAAGTAGATCTCAAGAAACTGATACCAAGAACCAAATCGATGTAGCAAACGGTAGAAATCACTTACAGTAGTCCCACTTTTCCGGCACTCGTAGTACTCTCGGTTCGGATTCCTCTCTGTGCGTGAAGTTTTTTGGCAGAGGGGGATCTTGCACGCGCATAGCAGCTGCGGGCGGGACACCGGAGCGGGCGGCCCTGCGACTGAGCAACGGGGCGGCTGGTTCTCAGACCCACCGCTGCTCTGGCGAGAGAACTCTGCTGACATGGCTACTTGGGAGATGGGGAATCGGTGATGGAGAAGAGGACTGGATGGCGTGCTCGACGGGAGACGAGTAGCGGCTCGGTGGGGGTCGTTGGAAAAGGCTACCAATCTGGCCCTATCTATTCTCTTGCCCAGCATAGATGGCAGGCCGGCCGTGACAGGCCTTCCCGGGAATCTGGGTGCGGTGCAGGCCTTTCCCGGGATTCCCTCCACTTTCGCCTTTTTGGAAAATAGACAAAAAACAGCTCTATGCAATAATTCTATCCGGATCTCAACGCACATGATAGAATCTGAACGGCCGGATAGGTCCCGTACCCATGTGTACAAGTAGAAATGCATTTCCCTTTATAAGTACTTGCACTTTCATTCTTAACACCTTAAGAATCACTCCTATAAGCTCCCACTCAAAATATGTTCCTTCATATTTGAATTTGAGTCTTATATTGCTCCCACTTAAAATATGTCAATCACATATTGTTTCAGGAAGACTTTCATTGCTCCCACTCAATTTTATGCAAATTGCATATCCACTCACTATTTTGAATAACTTTAAAATCTTTTGATCAAATATCAAACTTGGAGATTTACTATGAGATACTAGTACTTTACTAGTTAAATCCACTAGACATTTAGCACACATGAATCAAATTCATTTGAATTTATCCAATACTTGATAAATTATGCTTTTGTCATTCACCCCCTTTTTCCTACTATGGCTCTATAGTCATTTGGGAAAATTCCAAGTAACCCCTTTTACTTGTGAGATCCAGCAATGAATTGCCTTCTAATCTCAAGGGAAGTTTGCTTTTAGGATTTCTCATAATTCTAGTTTACCATTATTTCTTTTGTAGTTCGTAGGTATGTCATATTCCAAGAATCATGACAAGTGGTTCACAAATGTCTCCATAGAAGATATGAATTACATTTTGAATCCTACTTCATGTAGTGAAAACACTAGTGGAGAAAGCACAATGATCAATATCATTGATTCTTTCCTTCTGTGCAGAGAATCGTTCAGGAACGTTGTCCGTTGCGCTTCTCAACACTCTGATGCAGGGTTTTAAATCCTCATCGTGTTTTACACTAATTTCTATTTGCTCCATAGTTGAGAAACATCACTAAAAGTGAGCTTTCTCAAGAATGCACCAAAATCCAAGCAATACAAATCTTGCTTTCCTTTTAGTCTCAGCTATGGATTTCGTATTCAAAGTTTCCAATGGATACTTCTACAAGGACTTATTTGCTATTGTTTTGGTTATATCGAATAACCCCAAAACTTTCACGAATTCAAATGGTTCGCTACATACTAATTGAGTGCTAACTATTTCTAACTAATGGTCTCTATATCTACACTACAACGATTTATTTGGTGCCTTCTATTCAACCCCTTTTGATATCTAATATCACATTGTGATGCTTTGTATTTTGACGTTTCAAAACACTTTGCATTACACAATTTCTTTTATGCCATACTTATAAATTTGAATTTCATTACTATTGATCAAATCGTTTATGCTTTGTATTTTGACGTTTCAAAACACTTTGCATTACACAATTTCTTTTATGCCATACTTATAAATTTGAATTTCATTACTATTGATCAAATCGTAGTAATTAGATTCTCTTTTATACTTATACCCTTTGTTGATGAAACATTTTGATCAAATCAAATAGTTTCATATTCATGTTTCTTTGATAAACTACTTTACACATTTAAACAATCACATAATGATAATTACCATTTTCGTTAAAACTCAATACATCGAATATGTATTCTATTTAACAATTCATTAAACACTTCGTATTCAAGTAATACACGGTGTTAAAGTTATTTTGCCGAAGTTAGGCATGATTTATATGTGACAAGAAATCGAATGACTTTCACATATTATCACATAACTTTGAATTCAAACAATGGTTTCATTCATTAATGAAATATCATTAAGTTGGGTATTTCAAACAAGGCATTTTTAATGTTTTACAAATGTTCATACATTATCAATTAGTTTCAAACAACAAGGATAATTCACACATAATCAAACAAGATATGAACACGCATAGAAATCATTTATAAAAGTAGAACAATTGTTTGTTACAAACTCATATGAATAACCGTCTCACGAAGTGTGAGACATACTAAAGAAGTTCACAATCTCTTGATTACATTAATCATCCTAAAACACAAACTAAATGATAAATGTCGAGGGAGAGTGTTGTTGGACATCATCATGATGTTCACCATCAACATGCAATGTCACCTCCTCTCCAGCAAGCACCTCTCATGCAGAAGGACCTGTTTTCATCAAAACAGAACAAGTATCAGATATACTTAACATTGCAATGTGTTTGCAAGATTATAACATTTATAAAACTGTATATCAAATATATACCTTTGTCCTCGATGACCTCTCCGGTGATTGGTTCAACCTTTATGTTCCGTAAACGTAATATGAACTCATGGAAATCCAATGCTTCCGTATCACCACTCATGATGCTACTCCAGACATGTCCTTTGTAGCTGGGAGGCAACGACCGAAGCAGTACGTCTATCGCAAATGGATCAGTCATCCAGTAGTCCACGAAGTGAACCAGTCTCATGTGTGCATCAAGCATGCGCTGCAAGTGACTCTTCAGAAATGTATGCTCCTCCATCTGTATGGAAAGGAACTCTCCAAGAAGCTCGTGCTTCCACATGCGCACATGGCCTATGAACTCTTCTCTCAGCTGATCCACCATCGAATATGGATCAAGATCACCCATGAGCGGATGTAGTTCATCCACCATCCCGTAACGCATTATTATCTGAATGTAGGTGGACATCTCTTGACGATAGTAGCGGTCTGCCAGCTCTTGTGGGGTCTCATAGTAGTCTGGTTCAGTCAAATCCATCGTGCGGCATATGTAGTCTACCACATGATTCCTAGTAAGGAGATCATCTAGGCGCACTAGCCAACTAGGGAAGTTGGATCCATCAAGTCTAAGTTTTTCACCCTTTACCTAATCCTCAATGGCAAAGTAAGCTTCACGGTGAGCCATCTACATTTATAATTGCAAGAGGAATTTAGACTAAGTTTATAATTAAATGAGTTAATAATAACTCCACTCAGAAACACCTATCCCCAATGAGGGATTCTAGTGATAACACGACCCCTGTCAACCACATCTCCCCTGATCATGACGGCCATCAATGTGGGTTCAAGGGTGGATGCTAAACGTCGGTCACATCATTCATGCGACTCGTGCTCGATCTTTCGACCATCCGCATTCCGAGGCCATGTCTATACATGCTAGGCTCGCCAACTCAACCTTAGTGCTTTCGCTGTGCAACATGGCTTACACCCACTGTATGTGAACATAGATATGTCTAACACCCGATCATCACGGCCTGCCTCATACTGAAGAACTTTCTTGGTGGTGCACACTAAGGGGGAACACAATCGTTGGTAATTTTAACAGGGATCATCTTATTAGGCTACCGTAGAGTATCTAATACTAGCACACAATAAGACATACAAACAATAACATTGAATGTAAATGCGATGTGATATGGTCCTTCACGTCGTGATCTCCATCCGCCATCACCGGGTTCCGGGGCCGTAGACACCAGGGTACCGGTGTCATTCCGGCGTGGTAGTTTTTAACCTCTGTGACTATCTACTACTACGTAACAAAAGGTAATCACTTTACCTTTGCCACAACCATATCACAAAGCAACGCCCCCCTGCAAAACAAAGTTAGACGCCTCTACTTTATCTTTGCATGTTTTATGTGGCTGAATGGGCTTTTGCACAAAAACCATTCTAATCTACGAACTTTCACCACAACGTTGATCAAGTAGTTGTCTATACTACACCCCTTTCAGGGCCCTCCATTGCAAATGGTATACCGACTAATGCGAGAGAGACAGACACCCCCCTAAGCCACTTTATACGGTACAAGCCGTATGTCAAGCATGGACCAGTCTCGCGAATGAACGCGTAAAGTCGGTTGGGGGCCGCTTCATCAAGCCTTACTGTGATATACACAAGTACACGTGGAAGGGTAACAACTAAAATATCAACACCCACACGCTACATCTCGTGTGTTCTACCCGTACTAGTATTACTACGCATAGATCCAGCTCTGATACCATCGTAGGGGTTCCGCGCATGAAAAC
This sequence comes from Avena eriantha, assembly GCA_910589775.1. NCBI lineage: Eukaryota > Viridiplantae > Streptophyta > Magnoliopsida > Poales > Poaceae > Avena > Avena eriantha. Next base: position 477,734,669 of record OU342741.1, read on the forward strand.
AATAATGTTTACTCTATGCCCCTGAACCCCTAAAGCTGCCAGGACCTATCTATTAGTAATACAGTAATGGGAGGAGCTTTTCGTGAACTTACCCTTGAAGACCGAAAAGCGTTGTCAATGCTCAGGAGAGCGTGGTTGATGTAGATGAGCCGAAGCCGACCTCAAGGTCGTGATGAAGTCCTTGCACTCCTTCTGGCTCCAACGACTTGAGTGCCTCAAGTGCGACACCTCGCGGGGAGTTACACAAGTCCGGTGCCTGACGATGACTCCCGCTTCCCTGAACCAACAACAAATGCGGAAGTAGAGCTCCCGGATCCAAACCCCGCAGCGCGACGGAGCTCCGCGGTGAAGATGTCTCTCGCTCGCGCAGTCTAGACTTGGGACCACGGTCACGAGAGAGAGAGGGGGAGAGAGAAAATATCAATTAGAGGTCCTCCCAAAAGTGGGGAGACCTTTATTGATTATTGGTGTATTTTTCTAGGCCAAATACCCCACTATATATAGGGGAGGAGGGGGTACACCCTCCCTCAAAGTCTCGGGGTGGGACTAAAGGAGAGGAGGGGGGAGGAGGTGGCCGCCGGCCACCCAGCGGGCCCCGTGCGGGGGGAGGGGGGATAGGCCCAGCCAGCCTCCCCCTTGGCCCCTCTTCTCTCTCTCCTTTCCCCTAATGGGCCCTCTCCCTCTAGAATTGGCCCATTAAGCCTTTTTGACCTTTAATTGATTTTCTCTTTATTAAATAATTATGAATAAATGATTAAATCAATATTTAACATTCATTCACATATTATTCGACCTCCATGGCTATGGAACATCTTCCACCTCCACTCCGGACATCCTCCGGACTTACCGAAACCCTTCCAGTTTTCTCCCTTCTTTTCTTCGGTGATTCTACCGATCCAATAAACACTCTCTAAGCATCATCAAGCCCTTAAGCGTGATACCCCACGGTTCGGGAACACTCCAGACATGGTCGGGACACTCCCGCACTAATGATCAACAGAGGGACCTGGATGGCCATGTGACCCCTGTGTGTTCCACGAAGATCTTTTGTTGTTTGAACCGGGACAGTTGTGTCTTATTCCCTTTGTCATTCGATACTTGCATTGCCCGAGATGTGATCAATGACATCACCATATCCTGTTCAATCTCGTTACTGAACAACGCTACTTGACTCGTTCCGACAAGTGATATCCCCGTGATCTAATCACACGCTGCGCAGCTATTGGATATAACTTCTCCGAGTGGGCCCTTGAGTATCTTCCCGTCACATGGACGGACAAATCCCGCTCTTGACATATATTGCCTCTACGGTTTCCTTCGAATACCTAAACGCACCTTTATAACCACCGTTTTACCAGATGGCGTTTGATGCTATCTAATCACTCTCGGGAGACAGTGATTGATATAGCCTCACGGTCTAAGGAATAGTCTACGAGGATCAATTTCTAATCATCGTAACTTGAACTTCGTGACATGATCGGGTCATGATGTTTAGGTTGGGTATTGGTTCATCATCTCATTCTCCGAATGAGATGACCTCATTTCTAACTGGCATAAATGCCACATGGTCAGGAAACATGATCATCCGTTGACCAATGAACCAGTGACTAGAGTTTCACTGGGAACCCCTGGTTGTTTGTATATCACACGTGTATTGATGTTTCCACTCAATACAGTTATAGCATGATATAAAACTTAATCATAAACTATATGAAATATGATAATAGTCCTTACTACTATTTGTCTCTAGGGCATATTTCCAACAGTCTCCCACTTGCACTAGAGTACAAATACACTAGCTGCATTTTGTTCTCAATCATTGCACCATATATCCGGTACCCTGAACATGCTTGCTCATGGAAGGGGTTGAGTCTTGGGTCTGTACTTTACAGTCCCAAATCCTTTGCAACTTACTAATTTCACTTTAATTGACATTAATACTTTATCATCACATGATAGCATCTGTGTGTATGCATCGTCACTATGGCAGCAGAACGAGACCTGATTCCAGGAGCCTATAGTGACATTAGATCAACCTCGAGGGCTTTCTCATGGGCACTGTGCCCTGGGACACATCATTCTACGTTAAAAGCGAACTAGCCCCGCCATAACATTATACAACACTTTAGATGGTACCCTTATTATAATTATAAATGTATTCATCGAAACACTAGTGCACTCTGTGCAACTTTCGATGTTTTGTTCACCTCGCTTCCTACTTGACTTTAATCGGTATCTACATGAGTTTCCAACATATCACCTTATAACATAACTCTTTATGCTTTAAGATATGTTATACTTTATGGATTTGGAAAATATGTCTACAGTTCTCTACTAGACACTGCAGACAAACTTAGCTAAGCGTTCTGTGATTCGAACTTAATCACCTTCAAACGTTCCTTATTTGGATCACATATTATGTTAAGTTATCATCATGGTTTACTAAGATAGAACCTATGTCTCAACAAAGTGCTTTGGACCACGCATAAGAGCTACAAAATTCCCGGAAGGATTCGCTATCTCAAGACACATTCAAGCCTACGACGGTATAGCTCGGCCAGACACTTGGCTCCAGGATTTCTTCCAAGCTTGCTGTATCGCCAAATGCGGAAACAGCCTGATCGCAACCCGATATCTCCCACTCATGTTGCAGAAGACGGCACGATCATGGCTCAATGAACTTCCGGAGAACACCATCTACAACTGGTATGACATGCAAAGTGCGTTCTTTCGGAATTTCGAAGGCACAGACCGGAGGCCCTATACGGTAGGAGACCTACAGCGTTGCACCCAGAAAGCCGGAGAAACTTGCCGGGAATATCTCGGACGATGCATCGACACCAAGAACTCCTGTGAAGGAGTAAATGACCAAACTGCGATTGAAGCTTTCATTGCATGTCTCCCAATTCGTTTACTACGTCATCGCTTGAAGTGTGACGAAGTCACTGATTTGGGAGAGAAGATAGAAACAACGAGCAAGTATGCAGATGCTGACGATGACGCAAAGGGATTACTGAATGCCCTAGCTGTGCCACAATCGACAAAACAACCAAAGCAACAAGCTCAGAAGCGCAAGTATACCTCGGAAGAAAAGCCCAATGCGGAAACGGCAGTGGTCACTGCTACTTTCGGGTCTGGAGGACGAGGAGGACGTGGCGGTGGATGCGGGCGTGGTCGTGGGATGTCAAGAGTCCAAGGTAGAGGAGACCAGCAACCCGGCAAAACCTACTCTTGGGCTGATATTGCCAATAACCCATGTGTGCATCACCTAGACGCCAATGGGGGCTCGTCCCACACAAACGCCGAGTGTCGTTTTAATGACGACATTAAGAGAGATGATACCGCTGGCTACAGGGCTAAGCGGAAGAAGGGAAAGAAGAATCCCGAAAAGGATAAAGAGACCAAGGAAGATTCCGACATGGAGGAAGCTGTTGCTTCAAATCCTAAGTCGGTAGGGAAGAAAAAAATTCCGACCAAGAAAGACACTTATGTCACCTTTCTCGGATCTCAACCAACAAAGGTTAAGAAAGCAGTTCTACATGAGCTCAGCGCAACAGTTCCGGCTCTCCCTCAATTCTTGGACTGGTCGGAAGTGGCAATCACATTTGACCGTGCTGATCATCCGCCTAAGTTACACAAGCGAGGAAAATAGGCCTTAATCGTCAATCCACTTATTGACGGTTATGGTTTCTCCAAGACTCTCATGGACGGCGGCAACAATATTAATATTCTGTATGTCGAAACGCTACGCCGGATGAAGATCTCGGAGACCCAGATGAACCACAGCTCTGTGATCTTTCACGGGGTTGTCCCAGCAAGACAAGCAAATTCCCTGGGAGAAATCACTTTGGATGTTACCTTTGGAACTCCAAAGAACTATCGGACGCAGGAACTTTCCTTCGAAGTGGTCCTGTTCAAGAGCACGTACCACGCTATATTCGGACGTCCGACTTACTAGGCTTTTATGGCTCGTATGTGTTACATTTACAATATGATGAAAATTCTAGGTCCCAACGACATGATCACATTCAGGGGAGACCCGACGAAAGCGCGAGAGTGCAAGGATGGAAATGCCGCCTTTGCTGAAGCCGTGCTGCACGCCCAGGAGTACCAGGAGATCAAGAAGAGCATAGATGCGTCCGAGATGCCCGCAACGAAGAAGGAGGTGACAAAGCTGAATCTAGAGTTTAAGGCATCAGAAGAGATGAAGAAGACATCATTGAAGGATGATGATCCCTCCAAGGTGACCCAGATAGGCGTAGGCCTAGAGAGCGCATAGGAAAGCGCGCTCGTGAAGTTCCTCAAAGCAAATCAAGATATCTTCGCATGGCAGCCATCTGACATGACCGGAGTACCTAGGGAACTTGCCGAGCACTCTTTAAATGTAAACCCAGAAAAAAGTCCTTACGACGTTTCGGTGATGAAAAGCATAAGGAAATAGATAAGAAACTAGCACGACTCGAGTTAGCCGGATTCATAGAAGAGGTCATCCACACCGAGTGGTCGGCCAATCCTGTAATGGTCCCTAAAAAGGACACCACTGATTTAAGGATGTGTGTTGATTATACTGCCTTGAACAAGGCTTGCCCCAAAGATCCGTTCGCTCTGCCTAGGATTGATCAAGTTATCAATTCTACGGCAGGCTTGGAACTCCTCTGTTTTCTCGACGCATATTCCGGTTATCACCAAATCCGGATGAAGGAATCTGACAAAGTCAACACTTCATTCATAACCCCCTTCGGAACCTTCTGTTTTGTTATGATGCCCTTTGGGCTGAAGAACACATGAGCTACGTACCAACGCACAATGCAGCGTTGCCTCCACGATCAAATCGGACGCAATGTACATGCATACGTGGATGATATTGCGGTGATGTCCCAAAAGAAGGAAACATTAATTTCGACTTGGAGGAAACGTTCGCCAATCTACGAAAATACAACATACTGCTTAATCCGAAGAAATGCTTCTTTGGAATTCCAGCCGGAAAATTGTTAGGTTTTATCGTGTCTCAAAGAGGCATATAAGTGAACCGAGCCAAAATCAAGGCTATACTCAATATTTTCAGGCCAACTCGCCTGAAGGACGTACAAAGACTAACTGGTTGCATTCCCGCAGTCAGTCGGTTTGTAAGCCGGCTTGGTGAAAGAGCCGCACCATTATACAAACTCCTGAAAAAGACCAAGGATTTTGTATGGACCGACGAAGCTGAAGCTGCACTACAAGACCTGAACACAGTACTCTCATCTGCTCCTATCCTTGCTGCACCGGAACCACATGAACCGATGTTGCTCTATCTCGCTGCGACAAACAGGGTCGTCGGTATCGTTATGGTGGTGGAAAGACCAGAGGAAAATCAGGAACACTTGGTGCAACGTGATGACCCACAAGTATAGGGGGTGTATCGCAGTATTTTCGAGGGAAGTGAAACCCAATTTATTGATTCCACACAAGGGGAGCCAAAGAATATTTATAAGCCTTAACAACTGAGTTGTCAATTCAGCTGCACCTGGAAACAATCTTGCTCACAGCAGTTTATCAGTAGCAACAGTTTTGTAGTAGGAATAGTAAAGTAATAGCAGTAGTAAAGCAAAGACAATAGTAACAAAAGTAGTAAACAATGGGATTCGAGTACAGTAGGCATAGGGATGGATGGACGGGGCGTTGCATGGACAAGACAATTCACATAGCAATTAGAACATAGGGAAATTGCAGATAAATAAGATAAAGCATCCAAGTACTAGACAATCCTAGGCATGTGTTCCATATATAGTCATACGTGCTCGTAATGAGAACTTGCACAACATCTTTTGTCCTGCTGGCCTATTTGCAGCGGGGCCTTTAAGGAACTACTGGCAATTAAGGTGCTCCTTTTAATAGAGAACCGGAGCAAAGCATTAACACTCCAGAACACATGTGATCCTCACATCGAAGCCATTCCCTCCAGTTATCCTGATTTCTGTCACTTCGGGGCCATCGGTTCCGGACAACAACGTGTGTATACAACTTGCAGATAAGACCATAAACAATACTATCATAATGAATCAATAACATGTTCAGATCTGAAATCATGGCACTCGGGCCCTAGTGACAAGCATTAAGCACAACAAGTCGCAACAAAGTCATAAAGCACTAATAAAAGATACTAGGCACCATGCCCTAACAATCTGATGCCATTACATGAACGATCTCATCCAATCCCTACCATCCCCATAGCCTACAGCGGGGGGTTACTCACTCATAGATGGGGGAAACATGGATGGTCGATGGAGAAGCGATGGTGATGATGATGGCGATGATCTCCTCCAATTCCCCGTCCCGACAGGATGCCAGAACAGAGTTTCTGGTGCTATTTCGTGGAATCTGGTGGCGGCGGCGAAGCGGAACTCCTTCTAGAAAAACGTCGACCCCCCCGAAGTTTTTAGGTCAGAAGGCTTCTTATAGGCGAAGAGGGAGATCGAGGGGGTGCCTGGGGCCACCACACCATGCCCTGGCATGGCCAAGCCCAGCCCACGCCTAGGGGTGGTGTGGCCAGGCCCTGGCCCTCCTCCGTCTCATATTCTGGCTCCGTGAGTCTTCTGAAAAAATAGGCACTTAGGCTTTTATCCCCTCCAATTCCGAGAATATTCATTTTTTGACTTTGCTAGAACCAAAAACAGTAGAAAACAGGCAGCTGGCACTGTGGCTCTTGTTAATAGGTTAGTCCAAGAAATCATATGAAAAGTACTCCAAAGTGTGGACAAAACACAAGAAAGTGGATAAAACCAAGCATGGAGCATCAAAAATTATAGATACATTTGCAATGTATCAACATCCCCAAGCTTAACTCATGCTCCTCCTCGAGTAGGTAAGTGATAAAAAGAAAGAATAATTTTTGAGGTGACATGCACCATCAAAGACTTGATCAAAGTATTTTTAAAACATTCAAAGCTGGGATCAAAGTACTTCAATCATAACATGAAAGACAAAGTTCTAGCAATAACACAAAGAAACTATGATGCAACATGAAAAGGCACAGACAAAAGATTCATGAATAACAATGCTTTGCAAGACGTTTGTTTGTTTCACATAAAGAAAACATAGCATAGTGGCATTCAACTTGTCCCTCAAAGAGTAGCAAACATAAATGCATAGGACACCTTCAACGTTCACAAGAGTGACTAGATACAAATAGTTTAAAACAAGCAATATCTAGGTATGCATAAATCAGCAAGTCTTGGGACAATGCACATAGAACTAAGAATGGCCACTATGCTCTCAAGAAAGTGCTCATAGAATGTGTGGAGACTCAACAAGGAAATGAAAAAGTTTTGAATAGTTTGAAAGGCTTCCAAATGCTGAAAGTATGGTACTCATTAGCTTTGAGCTCTCATTGCCCCTATCATAAGAATCTTTAATGTGGTTAAGGTGAAAGTGAGGTCCAATCTGAGTTATATGCTTGACACACTATAAACTGAAAATCCCAAGTCCCTTGAGTACGAGGGCCGCTCCTCATGCTACTCAACTTTAGTTACCGGTAAGTTCTTGTCATCGTAAGTATGTGCGTATCATTGAGAACCGCCAACGGGGTACCCCTTGTCCGATGATATGGAAGAATCCCCATATCAAAATGACAAGGCAAGCAGACAATGAGTATCTCAGCAATCTTCTTATTTACCATGGGAAAATGGTGCTGTTTTCTCTCTTTCCTCTTTTCATAAATCTCTTTTTTCTTTTTCTCAATAGCTATCTTTCTCTTTTTTTATAAGAAGAATGCTTCATAGATATCATTATGGTTACGCTGCAGGTTTCTACCATGTCAGCATGGATTAGACCAGCGGCCCAGGCGTTTCTCTAACACACATACATAACTCCATGGACTTACAAGCTCCCCTTTTATTTCACACCGACGACATCCGCAAACAAAAGAGCAAGGTATCAACTGGGTATATATTTACAAGTGTTGAAAGCGTTCCCCGTGACAACACGGTTCTGCTAATCCCCATCCTATAATTAGCAAGCATATAACTTTCATGGAGAGTTCACAATGGTTCAGGTTTATTAAATGCAAGAAAATAAAGTGTGCCATCAAGTTCGTGAGAGCTTTACTAACTAACTTTCTCATAACAAGCAAACATTTTATTTGGAAGAAAACAAGGCATATTGAATATGCACGGAAGTAGCAAATGATGCTAATAGGTAGGTATGGTGGACACTTTGGCAATATTTGGTTTTAGGGAGTTGGAAACATGAGTAAAACATACTCAGTGTAAGTGAAGGCTAGCAATAGTAAGGGAGCGGCAAACGAGAGAGCAATAATGGCCATAATCATGCAGAGCGACAAAACATCATTGATCAAAGCATAAAGTTATACTACAAGTTGAAAACTAAAGGATCATAAAGGCTATGGTGACTTGGGATAGTCATAACATGGTGTGAGCATGTGCCAAGTCAACCCAAATAAAACATCAAAGGAGAATACCAGTATACTATGCTTTAATATGCTAAAACAACGCATGATTCATCCAAGGCACATTAAGAAATCTAAATTGTTTATAACAAGTCATGCTACAACAAAGAATACTAAGCATAAAGCCAAAACAATAGCAAGCATGGCATGACAAAGCATAGGCCACAGTCAAAAACAATCTCTCTTCCTTAAGCATGAGCTTTCCTACTCTTTTCCAAACCAAACCAAACTATTGAACACCAATATATGAAAGAGGAGGTCCAACCAATTTATTAAGAAAACTAAGAAAACCAAGCAAACGAAAAACCAAAATGAAAACGTAAAAGAAGACGCTCCAAGAACAACACAACTCTGCATGAAACAATAAAAATGAAGTGTTTGGAAGAAACCTGAGATTTTTATTGATGAAGAAGGGGATGCCTTGGGCATCCCCAAGCTTTGACGCTTGTACTTCTTGGATATTTCTTGGGGTGACATGTGTGTCATCCCCAAGCTTGAGCTTTAGTCCATCCTTCATCTCATTACTCATTCCTTCCATACACTTGAAAATTTTCCTTCATACAAAACTTCACACAATCTTTATTAGCAACATTAGTGCACTCAAGACAAATAAGTCTTAAGGTTAAGTTATAACACCAAATAAACTTCCATTAGAACACTAGCTACTGTAGAACTTCCTTAAAAAAGCTCAAATCCCCAAAAGAACTCAAAAAGGAGCCAACAAGAAGCAAATGCAGAAAATGGCAGAAATCTGTCAAAACAAACCAGCCGGTAAAGACGAATTTTGTAGAAGACCTTCTATTGCTCAAATCAAAAAATGTTAAACTAACGAAAGTTAGATAACAACCTGGGGCAGAAGCACAAAAATTCACGCCTCAAAAAGACGTCCAGAGATTGTACACGAATTTTTACGGTGAAGCACAGAAATCTGTTTCGGGACAGCAACTTTCCCAATCATTACTTCTCTCTCATTAGAGGTTACTCTTGGCACAAAAAGCAAATAAAAAGGATAAAGAGCGGTTATTACAAATTTAATAACTTCCAATACTCATCTAAAACTTTTGGGTTATCTCCCAATAAGTACTTTTATTTAACGCCTTTAAGTTAGGCATAAGGAAAAATTAAAATGGATAGAATAGAAGTAAGCGGAGATAATCATGGTGAAAACATTGTTTTGTTTAATGAAATCCTTTTGTTAACAAGGTTGATCAGGTCTTGTTACCAAAAAAATTTCATATGAGACAAAACTTTGTATTCCACTAATGATTATGTTACCTCAACCTTGATAGCAATGGTCCCAATCATAATAGTTTCAAATTTTTCTCTTGGTATGGGACAATATATTTCTCCAACTTGAATTCCCTCAACATGTTCAATTGAATTCAAAACCATAAGTCCTATCAAACTTCTTGGGGAAATAGATAGTATGTTCCTTGTCATTGACATTGAAAGTCACCTTCCCTTGATTACAATTAATAACAGCTCCTGCAGTATTTAAGAAAAGGTCTCCCAAGAATAATAGACATATTATCATCTTCAGGCATAAAAGTTTGAGAGGATGCTCTCATAAGAAATATGATTTGAAGTAAAAGAGAGCATCAAGAAGAAAATTCAAAACACATTTAAGTCTAACCCACTTCCTATGCATAGGAATTGTGTATGCAAATAAATTCGCAAAGAACAAAGTGATAGGCATAGGAAGATAAAACAAGAGTGACTTCAAAACTTTCAGCACATAGAGAGGTGTTTCAATACCATGAAAACTTCTACAACCATATTTTCCTCTCTCATAATAATTTTCAGTAGCCTCATGAATAAACTCAACAATATAACTATCACATAAAGCATGCTTTTCATGATCTACAAGCACTAGAGCTTTATCATAAACATCTTCAAAAGAATCCTTAGGAATATAACATTCATCCTTCTTTAGTAAGCATGGGGGACAATCAAATAATGTAAGGGACAAAGAGTTACTCTCATTAGAAGGTAGGCATGGGTAGCTAATCCATTCTTCCTCCTTTTGTTCATCACTCTCCTCCTCTTTTTCATCTAATGAGATTTCAGGTTCATCATTTTCTTCTTCCATAGGGTCCTGCAAGGCATTAGTCTCTTCCATTTGTGGAAAGCATCTATTAAAATATTCAAGAATATAGCCATTTTCATCCTTGTAATTATCAAAGAAAAATTTAAGTATACCATAAACCTCATACTTATAAGGTGAATCATCAATATTTTCAAGAAAACTAGCAAGTTCAAATGCACCCTTCCAAGCAATAAATTCCTCAATTTGTTCCACATCATAAAGGTCATAATTTCCTTTAACGTAGGAAGATATGGTAACATTATCATTATACTCACATTGAAAAGGGAGGTGTTTGTACCTCCTACAGCAACAAGATTTATCAATGCAATAAGTAACATTATAAGGAGAGCACACATTTCTAGCAATGGTATACAATCTATCAATTTGTCCCCATAAGTGTTTCCCTTTTTGTTACAAGCGGTGTTCCTTATAATAATATTTTTCATCTTCTGTGAACCCACCTTGCCAATAAGATTCAGTTTCAAAGAAACCAACCATCGACAACAAGCATGATAAGGCAAGACAATAACAGACCAACAAAAATAACAACTAAAGTAGGAACCAATTTTTTTTGTATTTTTGATAAAGAAACAATCAAACAAGGAGAAAATAAACTTAGCTTGAACAATAGTGAATCCAAGTGAACTTGATAAATAAAGCTATGCTCCCCGGCCACGGCGCCAGAAAGTAATCTTGATGACCCACAAGTATAGGGGGTGTATCGCAGTATTTTCGAGGGAAGTGAAACCCAATTTATTGATTCGACACAAGGGGAGCCAAAGAATATTTATAAGCCTTAACAACTGAGTTGTCAATTCAGCTGCACCTGGAAACAATCTTGCTCACAACAGTTTATCAGTAGCAACAGTTTTGTAGTAGGAATAGTAAAGTAACAGCAGTAGTAAAGCAAAGACAGTAGTAACAAAAGCAGTAAACAGTGGGATTCGAGTGCAATAGGCATAGGGATGGATGGATGGGTGTTGCATAGACAAGACAATTCACATAGCAATTAGAACATAGGGCAATTGCAGATAAATAAGATAAAGCATCCAAGTACTAGACAATCCTAGGCATGTGTTCCATATATAGTCATATGTGCTCGCAATGAGAACTTGCACAACATCTTTTGTCCTGCCAGCCCGTTTACTGCGGGGCCTCTAGGGAACTACTAGCAATTAAGGTGCTTCTTTTATTAGAGCACCGGAGCAAAGCATTAACACTCCGTGAACACATGTGATCCTCACGTCGAAGCCATTCCCTCCGGTTATCCTGATTTCTGTCACTTCGGGGCCATCAGTTCCGGACAACAACGTGTGTATACAACTTGCAGATAAGACCATAAACAATACTATCATAATTAATCAATAACATGTTCAGATCTGAAATCATGGCACTCGGGCCCTAGTGACAAGAATTAAGCACAACAAGTCGCAACAAAGTCATAAAGCACTAATAAAAGATACTAGGCACCATGCCCTAACAATCTGATGCCGTTACATGAACGATCTCATCCAATCCCTACCAACCCTATAGCCTACAGCGGGAGTTACTCACTCATAGATGGGGGAAACATGGATGGTCGATGGAGAAGCGATGGTGATGATGATGGCGATGATCTCCTCCAATTCCCCGTCCCGACAGGATGCCAGAACGGAGTTTCTAGTGCTGTTTCGTGGAATCTGGTGGTGGCGGCAAAGCGGAACTCCTTCTAGAAAAACGTCAACCCCCCCGAAGTTTTTAGGTCAGAAGGCTTCTTATAGGCGAAGAGGGAGATCGAGGGGGTGCCTGGGGCCACCACACCATGCCCTGGCGCGGCCAAGCCTAGCTCGCGCCTAGGGGTGGTGTGGCTAGGCCCTGGCCTTCCTCCGTCTCATGTTCTGGCTCCCTGAGTCTTCTGGAAAAATAGGCACTTAGGCTTTTGTCCCCTCCAATTTCGAGAATATTCATTTTCTGACTTTGCTAGAACCAAAAACAGCAGAAAATAGGCAGCTGGCACTGTGGCTCTTGTTAATAGGTTAGTCCAAGAAATCATATGAAAAGTACTCCAAAGTGTGGACAAAACACAAGAAAGTGGATAAAACCAAGCATGGAGCATCAAAAATTATAGATACATTTATAATGTATCACAACGTACGACTTACTTTTTCAGTGAGGTCTTAACAGAATCAAAACAACGTTATCCGCACTATCAAAATCTAGCTTATGGTGTGTTCTTAGCATCTCGTAAGCTACAACAGTATTTTAAGGAACATCAAATTACCGTGGTGAGCACAGCTCCCATGAGAGATATAATCAACAATTGTGACGCCACATGACTCGTCGGCAAATGGGTTATAGAGCTTTCAGCTTTTGATATTGAGTATAAACCTCAGACAAAAATCAAATCCCAAATCCTTGCTAACTTTGTTGCTAATTGGACAGAGACAAAGGAGAATATGACCCTCCCTGAGTCGGAATATTGGACCCTATATTTTGATGGGTCTAAGGCTCGCGGGGGCTCGGGGGCAGGCGTTGTGCTCAAATCACCCCAAGGAGATAAACTTTTATACGTGTTGCAGATCCACTTCACATCGACAAATAATATTGCCGAGTATGAAGCACTTCTGCATGGAATCTGGATTGCTAAGGATATCAGAATCCGACGTTTGATGTGTTACGGAGATTTAGATCTTGTTCCTCAGCAAGTGTCGGATATTTGTAATGCAAATAAGCACATGGCAGCATATAAATCTGTCCTGGATGATCTATCTAAATCGTTCGAAGGGTTTGAGTTCAACACATCCCTCTGATACATTGCAAATGTATCTATAATTTTTGATGTTCCATGCTTGATTTTATCCACTTTCTTGTGTTTTGTTCCAACTTTGGAGTACTTTTCATATGATTTCTTGGACTAACCTATTAACAAGAGCCATAGTGCAAGCTGCCTGTTTTCTGCTGTTTTTGGTTCCAGGAAAGTCAGAAAATGAATATTCTCGGAATTGGATGGGACAAAAGCCAAAGTGCCTACTTTTCCGGATGTCATCAAGTGCCGGAATACGAGACGAAGAGGGGCCAGAGGGCGGCCACACCACCTTGCCGCGCGGCTAGGCCTGACCCGTGCCAGGGGGTGTTGTGGCCAGCCCAGGCACCCCCTTGGCCTCCCCTTCCGACTATAAGATGCCCTCGGGACATAAACCCTAAGTACCCGATCAAAAAATCCATGAAAGAGTCTGTAGCCGCCGTCATCTCCATCCCTAGATCGGGAGCGATCTGAAGCTCTTCCCCGCACCCTGCCGGAGAGGGGAATTCACCCTGGAGGCCTTCTTCATCACCATGCAAGCCTCCGGTGTGATGCATGAGTAGTTCATCCTTGGACTACAGATACATGTAGTAGCTAGATGGCTGTTCTCCTCCTTTGTTCTTTCATGTTTAGATCTTGTGAGCTCCGTTCATGATCAAGATCATCTATTTGTAATTCTGCATGTTGTGTTTGCGAGGATCCGATGGATATTGAGATGCTATTTCAGATTGATTATTGATTCTATCTTGTCTTTGTTATTTGTGATCTTGCATGCTTTCCGTTGTTAGTAGCTATCTTGGCCAAGTAGATGCTAGCAACTCCAAGAGTTAGTGTTTATGCTCGATAGTGGGTTCATGCCTCTGGTAATCTGGGGAAGTGACAGAAATCTCTAAGGTACTAGATGTGCTATTGCTACTAGGGAGAAAACAACAATCCTTTGTTCATAGAACAATCGTATTGTTTACTTTACACGCAGTTCGTAAAGCAATAATCTGTTGCTTGCAACTTAATACTAGAGGGGGTTCAGATGATAACCTGAAGGTGGATTATTAGTCATAGATGCAGTTGGATGGCGGTTTATGTATTATGTTGTAATGCCCAATCAAGTCTCAGAGGAGTCAAGATGATTAGTATATGCATGTATTGCTTTCTCGATGTTTGTCCATTGCCTCGCTGTAATTTGTTCACCCAGCATGTTATCTATCTTAAGGAGAGCCACCTCTAGTGAACTATGGATCCCGGTCCTTTTCTTTGCATAAAATCTACAATCTTTTACTACTTTGTGTTTACTTTCTGCAAACTTTTACTTCTTTCCATTCGATACGTTTAATCCTTTGTTTTCCGCAAAACATAGTGAGATTGACAACCTCCTCTCAAGTTGGGGACAAAGTTCTGTGGTTGTGTTGTGCAGGTCTCCACGTTGCTACTAGCACCGGTAGTGCGCCCTGCCAAAGCTCAGCTAGTAACACCTTTGAGGTGTTTCCTTGCTCCTACTGGTTCGATTAAACCTTGGTTTCATAACTGAGGGAAGCTTACTGCTGTGCTCATCATACCTTCCTCTTGGGGTTCCCAATGAGCTCTACATCATCATTGCTCCAGCATTTTTTTGGGCGCCATACTCAGAGCCATCAAGCATTTTTCTGGCGCCGTTGTCGAGGAGTCAAGGACATCTTCACAAGGGGAGTCCCTCTTAACCAATCTCTTTACTTTGTTGTTTTTGTTTTGCTTACTTTCTTTTTGCTTTGTTTGCTTGTTTCTTTATCTAAAACCCAAAAAAATAGTTTTACTTGTTTGCTTTCTTATTCAAAAACACAAAAAATTAAGTCTCCTTTAGTTGTCACCTCTTCCTTAGCTCACCATGTTGATCCCTACTTTCACTCTGAAAGACCTTTCAATTGGTAGTGGTTCTATAATTGGGAAAGATAATATTGAAGAATTCTTTAATCATGTTATCAAACATGAGGATACCGAGGATAGATCCCTTGCAGAACTTGCTCCAAACTTCTTTAATTCACATGTTAGAAGCTAGGTTTGTTAACCTCAATTTCTTAATGCAAATAATGTTTCTTAAGCTTAAAGAAATTGAGGACCCTAAAAAGAGGGATTTTATTCTAGAAACTTTGTTTAAGGAGTTCTATGATGTTGCCAAGGAAGCTAGAAAAGTTTTTGAATGTTTCAATATGCTAGGCTCATGTGTAGATGTTGTTGGTACACGAGAAAGGATGAACAAAACCGAACCTAATGGGGAGGAACCTAAGATACCAATACCCTTTAAACTAGTAGCAATACATGATGCCATAGAAAAGAATCTTGATTGAATTGTTCCTGCAAACCCTTTTGATGAGAATAGTGAACCTAAGAGCATTGAGAGAGGATCCTCTAGAAATTATTTGGATGATATACCTTGCCTTTTTGAAAATATTTCTGTTATTGATCTTAATGCTTCTTCATTTGAGAACACTTGATTCTTTCTTTGCTTCTTATGCCTAACTTAAAGGCGTTAAAGAAAAGTACTTATTGGGAGATAACCCAAAAGTTTTAGACGAGTCTTGGAAGTTATTACCTCTGTAATAACCTATCTTTTTCCTTTTTATTTGCTTTTTGTGCCAAGAGTAACCTCTAATGGGAGAGAAGTAATGATTGGGAAAGTTGCGGTCCCGAAATAGATTTATGTGCTTCACCGTAAAACTTCGTGTAAAGTCTCTGAACGACTTTTTGAGGCGTGAATTTTTGTGCTTCTGACCCAGGTTTTTATCTAACTTTCGTTAGTTCAACACTTTTTGATTTGAGCAATAAAAGGTCTTCGAAAAAATTCGTCTTTACCTGCTGGTCTGTTTTGACAGATTTCTGCCATTTTCTGCATTTGCTTCTTGTTGGTTCCTTCTTGAGTTCTTTTGGGGAAGTGAGCTTTTTGAGAGAAGTGCTACAGTAGATAGTGTTCTAATGGAAGTTTATTTGGTTTTAGAACTGAACCTTAAGACCTTTTATCTTGAGTGCACTAATGTTGCTAATAAAGATTATGTGAAGTTTTGTATGAAGGAAAAATTTCAGGCGTATGGAAGGAATGAGTAATGAGATGAAGGATGGACTAAAGCTCAAGCTTGGGGATGCCACGTGTGTCACCCCAAGAAATATCCAAGAAGTACAAGCGTCAAAGCTTGGGGATGCCCAAGGCATCCCCTTCTTCATCAATAAAAATCCCAGGTTTCTTCCAAACGCTTCATTTTTATTGTTTCAGGCACAGTTGTGTTTTTCTTGGAGTGTCTTCTTTTTCGTTTTCGTTTTGGTTTTTCGCTTGCTTTGGTTTGCTTAGTTTTCTGAATAAATTGGTTGGACCCCCTCTTTCATACATTGGTTTGCAAATAGTTTGGTTTGGTTTGGTTTGGAAAAGAGTAGGAAAGTTCATACTTTTGTGGTAAAAAGAGCTCGTTTTTGACTGTGGCCTATGCTCTGTCATGCCATGCTTGGTATTTTTTTGGCTTTATGCTTAGTATTCTTTGCTGTAGCATGACTTGTTATAAACAATTGAGATTGCTTAATGTGCCTTGGATGAATCATGCGTTGTTTTAGCATATTAAAGCATAGTATAGTGGTATTCTCCTTTGATGCTTTATTTGGGTTAACTTGGCGCATGCTCACACCATGTTATGACTATCTCAAGTCGGCATAGCCTTTATGATCCTTTAGTTTTCAACTTTTTGTATCACTTTATGCTTTCATCAATGATGTTTTGTCGCTCTGCATGATTATGGCCATTATTGCTCTCTTAGTTTGTCAATCCCAGTCTTTTGCTAGCCTCCACAACAAAGTATGAGTTCCACTCATGCATCCAACTCCCTAAACCAAGTTATTCCAAAGAGTCCACCATACCTACCTACTAGCTTATGCTATTCCAAGTATATTCATGCTTTTTTTACTTTCCAAATTAAAGTTGTTATGATAAAACTAGTGATTAAAGCTCTCACGAACTTGATGGCACACTTTACTTTTCTTGCCCTTAATAAACATGAACCATTATGTATTCTATGTTGTATATGCTTGCACTTATTTGTCGGGAATTAGCAGAATCATGCTTTCATGGGGAACGCTTTCAACATTGCACTTGGTACTTGTACCTAGTTGATATCATGCTCTTTTGTATATAGGGTGTGAAATGAAAGGGGAGCTTGTAAGTCCATGGAGTTATGTATATGTGTTAGAGAAATGCCTGGGCCGCTGGTCTAATCCATGCTGACATGGTGGAAACCTGCAGCGTAACCATAATGAGCCGTCTATGAAGCATTCTTCTTATAAAAAAAAGAGTCCTATATTGAGAAAAAAAGAGAAAAGAAAAAAAAGAGATACTATGAAAAGAGGAAAGAGAGAAAAAAAGCACCATATTCCTGTGGTAAATAAGAAGAATGTTGAGATGCTCGTTGTCTACTTGCCTTGTCATTTTGATATGGGGATTCTTTCGTATCATCGGGCAAGGGGTACCCCGTTGGCGGTTCTCAATGATATACATGTACTTACGATGACAAGAACTTACCGGTGACTAAACTTGAGTAGCATGAGGAGCGGCCCTCGTATACAAGGG
Source organism: Avena eriantha (assembly GCA_910589775.1). NCBI lineage: Eukaryota > Viridiplantae > Streptophyta > Magnoliopsida > Poales > Poaceae > Avena > Avena eriantha. The sequence goes on from OU342741.1 coordinate 477,752,559, forward strand.
ACATGAGATTTCTGACTTATACTTCGGTAAGCATGTACACCGTAGTTTGTTCACTTTAACCTTAATCACTTCAAGATGCTTATGATAGGGGCAATGAGAGCTGAAAGCTATAAGTACCATAATTTTTGGAAGCTCTTTATGAGACTTGAATCCCTACTTCCTTGTACAAAGGCCTTTATTCCACCATTACATTGAGTCTCCACCTTCTATCTTTATGCACTTACTTTGAGAGCATAGTGGACATTCTTAGTTCTATGTGCATTGTCCCAAGACTAGTTGATTGATGCATACTTTGATATTGCTTGTTTTAAACTATTGTATCTAGTCACTCTTATGAACTTTGAAGGTGTCCTATGCATTTATATTTGCTGCTCTATTGAGGGACAAGCTGAATACTAGTATGCTATGTTTTCTTTATGTGAAACAAACAAACGTCTTGCAAAGCATTGTTATTCATGAATCTTTTGTTTGTGCCTTTTCATGTTGCATCATAGTTTCTTTGCTTATTGCTAGAACTTTGTCTTTCATGTTATGATTGAAGTACTATGATCCCAGCTTTGAATGTTTTACAAATACTTTGATCAAGTCTTTGATGGTGCATGTCACCTCAAAAATTATTCTTTCTTTTTTACCACTTACCTACTCGAGGACGAGCAAGAGTTAAGCTTGGGGATGTTGATACATTGCAAATGTATCTATAATTATTTGATGTTCCATGCTTGGTTTTATCCACTTTCTTGTGTTTTGTTCCAACTTTGGAGTATTTTTCATATGATTTCTTGGACTAACCTATTAACAAGAGCCACAATGCCAGCTGCCTGTTTTCTGCTGTTTTTGGTTCCAGGAAAGTCAGAAAATGAATATTCTCGGAATTGGACGGGACAAAAGCCAAAGTGCCTATTTTTCCGGATGTCATCAAGTGCTAGAATACGAGACGGAGAGGGGCCAGAGGGCGGCCAGGCCTGGTCCGCGCCAGGGGGTTGTGTGGCTAGCCTAGGCACCCCCTCGGCCTCCCTTTCTGACTATAAGATTCCCTCGGGACGTAAACCCTAAGTACCTGATCAAAAAAGCCACGAAAGAGTCTGTAGCCGCCGTCATCTCCATCCCTAGATCGGGAGGGATCTGAAGCTCTTCCCGGCACCCTGCCGGAGAGGGGAATTCACCCTGGAGGCCTTCTTCATCACCATGCAAGCCTCCGGTGTGATGCGTGAGTAGTTCATCCTTTGACTACGGATCCATGTAGTAGCTAGATGGCTGGTTCTCCTCCTTTATGCTTTCATGTTTAGATCTTGTGAGCTCCGTTCATGACCAAGATCATCTATTTGTAATTCTGCATGTTGTGTTTGCAGGGATCCGATGGATATTCAGATGCTATTTCATATTGATTATTGATTCTATCATGTCTTTGTTATTTGTGATCTTGCATGCTTTTCGTTGTTAGTAGTTATCTTGGCCAAGTAGATGCTAGCAACTCCAAGAGTTAGTATTTATGCTCGATAGTGGGTTCATGCCTCTGGTAATCTAGGGAAGTGACAGAAATCTCTAAGGTACTAGATGTGCTGTTGCTACTAGGGAGAAAACAACAATCCTTTGTTCATAGAACAATCGTATTGTTTACTTTACACGCAGTTCGTAAAGCAATAATCTGTTGCTTGCAACTTAATATTGGAGGGGGTTCGGATGATAACCTAAAGGTGGATTATTAGTCATAGATGTAGTTGGATGGCGGTCTATGTATTATGTTGTAATGCCCAATCAAGTCTCAAAGGAGTCAAGATGATTAGTATATGCATGTATTGCTTTCTCGATGTTTGTCAATTGCCCCGCTGTAATTTGTTCACCCAGCATGTTATCTATCTTAAGGAGAGCCACCTCTAGTGAAATATGGATCCCGGTCCTTTTCTTTGCATACAATCTACAATCTTTTACTACTTTGTGTTTACTTTTTGCAAACTTTTACTTCTTTCCATTCGATACGTTTAATCCTTTGTTTTCCGCAAAACACAGTGAGATTGACAACCTCATCGCAAGTTGGGGACAAAGTTCTGTGGTTGTGTTGTGCAGGTCTCCACGTTGCTACTAGCACCGGTAGTGCGCCCTACCAAAGGTCAGCTAGTAACACCTTTGAGGTGTTTCCTTGCTCCTACTGGTTCGATTACACCTTGGTTTCATAACTGAGGGAAACTTGTTGCTGTGCTTATCATACCTTCCTCTTGGGGTTCCCAACGAGCTCTACATCATCATTGCTCTAGCATTTTTCTGGGCGCCATACTCAGAGCCATCACCCTCCAGCATAAAATGAGGAAGCAGATGCATCATCTCGGATAGGCTCTGCACGAAAAGAGGTTCCGGATGGCGCTTTTTTAGAGCACCTCAAAGTTACTTCAATAAAAGGAGTGGACGAGGAATATCCGACCAAATCTGACTCACCTCTAATAGCAGTTCTGGCTGTAATTCCCAGCTAGACTCAACCCTACCTTGACAATTTGGTAGATGGCAAATCACCAGAAGACGAAGTTCTGAGCCGGCAGATCATCTGACGAGCAAAAGCCTATACTGTAGTTAGTGGTGAGTTCTATAAGTGGAGTGTATCTAGGGTCTTTCAGCGCTGCGTATGTCCGGAAGAAGGAGAAGAAATCTTAAGAGAAATCCACGAAGGTGAGTGTGGTCACCATGCTGCAGCCAAATCTTTAGTGGCAAAAGCTTTCCGACACGGTTTTTTCTGGCTTACAACCAAGGCAGATGCCGAACGGCTGGTCAAGACGTGCAAAGGCTGCCAAAAGTACGCCAAACAAGCTCACGTTCCGGCTGATCAGCTGCGAATAATACCTATAACATGGCCTTTCGCGGTCTGGGGGCTTGACATGGTAGGACCGTTCAAATGGGCTCCAAGTGGATTTACTCACCTCTTAGTGATGGTGGATAAATTCACCAAATGGATTGAGGCTAAACCCGTCACTAGTTGTGATGGAGCAACAACCAAAAGATTTTTCAAGGATGTTATAATCCGGTATGGTTATCCGCATAGTATTATCACGGACAACGGGAGTAATTTCTCTATGGGAGAACTTGCCAAATTCTGCAACGAACAAAATATCCGGCTTGACATTGTGTCAGTCGCACATCCGCACGCTAATGGGAAAGTCGAAAGAGCAAATGGTTTAATCCTACAAGGCCTAAAACCGAGACTCGAAGCACCACTACGACGTGCTGCGGGGGCTTGGGCAGAAGAATTACCCTCTGTAATATGGAGTTTACGAACAACTCCGAACAGGTCAACTGGATACACACCTTTCTTCTTGGTCTATGGCGCAGAAGCATTTCTTCCTAGTGATTTGATTCACACTTCTCCTAGAGTGGCCACGTATATCGAAGAGGATGCCGAGATTTCTCGACAAAATGATCTCGACTTAGTCGAAGAAGTTCGCGTCGTTGCTGAAATGAGATCAACAGCCTATCAGCAGAAGTTACGCAAGTATCATAGCCAGAGAGTCAGAAACAGATCTTTCAATAAAGGCGATTTGATTCTCCGTCTTGTGCAACAAAGAAAGCACAAACTTTCCTCGGTATGGGAGGGGCCCTTCTTGGTTAGTCGAGTATTGCACAATGGTTCATACTACCTAACTGATATGCGGCTAGTCAAAGAAAGACCTGCTACTAAGAAGAGAAAGAGAGTTGGAGGCAGTACAAATCCAGATGAGTTAGACGGACCATGGAATATTGCTCAGTTACGTCCCTTTTATTCTTAGTTTATCCTTCTTTGTAATCATATATGTGTACATGTTCTGTGAAAAATAATTTTTTTGGTTGCCTCAAGTTTTTCTGAGAAGTTTTTACCATCTTATTTCTGAATGATCATGTCACAATCGAAAATTCCAGAATACTTGAAAGTACTTTATGCTCATGTTTGTTCTGGTTTAGATTTCTGATTTTAAAATTGCTACCTCCGGGTATAAATCAAAATTTCCTAGTCTATACTTTGGTTATTTGTCTGACTGCTGGATGCGGGTATTTTCCGAGTAGTGAATTGTTGGTACTCGAAGCCGGCTTTGTTTCCGAGTTTAAACTGGTTTAGCAATTGAGCTCCGTTGCTCGACAAAGTTTCCATGTTGAAAGTTTAGCCGGCTCGCGAAACGGACGAGGCGGAAAGTCAGATAAACGATAAGTGCAGACAAAAAATACAAGTGCTTATGCAAACATTTCAGGCACACAAAAATTTAAGCCAAAAGTGCTGAATAGATAAAAACTTAGCACCATCAAAAGTATCATACTACATATTTACAGACCCATAATGTTTTCAGAATAACACATCTATTTTTTTGCTGACTTATGATGCAGGAGGAGAGGTAGGAGCTGCCGGCTCGCTGGACACATCAGCCGCACCTTGATAACGATCCGAGATGTCCAAATCCGATATGGTTTGTTCATCGACGGAATGTTCTGCTGCTTCTTCAGGAGGCGGAGGCGGCGTGTCCATGCGGGTGAAGAAGGGAGTGCCGTAAGTGGTTAAATCAGCTACGTGGCACCCATATCCAGCGCAGGAGTCCAAGATGGATTTGATATCTTGCTTCTGGCCGTCTTCGTCCACAGTAGAGTACCCTCTGGTCATTTGCCAGATTTCCATGCTTCCATGGTGGCTCATGATCATTGTGAGAGCGTTCTGCGCTGTGGATCGCGCGTAGGACATGTTCCAGTCCTGAACAAGCTGCGGCATCTCCTTTGCTTTGTCTCGCACCTAAAAGTCGGACATGCTATGCATGTTTGGAACCTTGAGAGCTTCGCCAATATCCTCGATGGATTGGCAGAAGTCATGAAGCAATCACCGACTTGGGTAAGCCGGTGGTGCGAGGCTCGACAGAGGTGGAGTCCGTCAAGTTCAGAGGACCTATGTTAAATAAATACGACATCAAAAGAGTCGAAGAATGTAGACAAGTCAGAAATATGGAAACATACCAAAGATGACATCATCGACTTTGGTTTTCTCCTCACGAAGACTCCGGAGTTCAGCCCGGAGCGCCTCGGAAAGATCCTTCTCTCTGAATAGTTCGTCGTTGAGATCCGAGATTTTCTGCTCGTGGAGTGCAATCTTGCGATCATGCTCCACGGTGGCCATGGAGGAGGATTCGAGAACTTGAGCAATTCTCTTCTCATGATCCGCCTTAAGCTGGTCTAGCTCTCGGCGGAGATCCTTGTTTTCCACCACCAAGGTCTTCAGATTCTCGGCCTCTTCGATCATAGCGCATGACTGCTTCACCAGTGTTGTAAGTCAAAAGAACAACAGTTCAACAAAAATATTCGACTATGAAAACACAAGACAAAGTTTGAGTCTCGGAAAGTTTACCTTCGTCCTCATCCTTGGAAACTTTTAGCTCGGCATTTTCAAGTCAGAGAGCTTTGATCTCTCTCCGCTTGTTGCAGATATTCTTCAACAATTCCTGGTTATATGAATTAACTTTCTGTAAGTCAGAATACCCAGAGTCAGAAGTCTACTAAAGACTCGGGCTAATATTGTAGCTAATATCAGCACGAGCCTTGGGGGCTACACTAGTTCATTCTTTGGCATCCTAAGGAAGCATAAACCCGGATTGTTTATCCAACTTCATGCTTGGGGGCTAAAGGATATGATATAAAGTACCATAAAGAAAACGTGAGTTGGAATTCCGACTTACATGATGTTTATGTGTGAGCTTGCTCAGGCACATGTTAACCTCAATGGTAACCTTCTCGGCGAGGGTGAGTGGAATAATCGGAGGTGGTGGAAGCACACCAACTCTTAACCCCTCGTCATGAAGGCGGATTTGATTGAGAAGATTGGAGTACTTGATGTCCTCCGCTTCTTGAGCTTCTTCTTTGGCAGAGAGATTTCGGCTTTCCAGGCATTGTCGGGCCAACCGCTGGATTTCCTCCGCAGATTTCCGAGATAGGCCAAATTTGGCAAGTCCCGGATTGTTCAAGAGATTTTCGCCAAAGGTCTCTGCCGAGGGATCATTACCCGAAGAGGCTTCACCCTTATCAAAACCTGAGTAACCCATGGTGACGTCAGTCTGCGACTCAAGGATCGCTGGCCCTGTTGAAGGAGCCGGATCTTTTGCAACGATCGGAGATGGAGTAATCTCCGGCGCTGCAGAAGGTTGAGGGGCAGGAGTCGGAGGAGCCACGGCAGGAGAAGCCAAGGTTAGCTTCGTCTGACATAGGGGCTTTGAAGTATTTCCCTTCCCCTTGCCCTTGATGAGCTGTTTAGCTCTGAGAAGGTAATAGAATGAAGAACATTACATCTCGGAATAAATCATGAGTAAAGTACAAAGGCGAAAGTTGTGTGGAAAGTTACCTCTTCACAACTGGCACTTCCTTTGTGCCGATAGCCACTGTCGGAGCTTTGCGCTTCCTGGGCACAACGTCCGGCAGTGGGACCAATTCCTCCTCCTGAGAAAACTTGGGAGGATATCCCTCGATAGGAGATAGTTCCGACTCGGAGAGGTCGGCAAGCTAAAAAGAAGATAGTATCTCAGTGTTGCGAAATAATTTAAAGGTGAAACACATAAAAAGGGTTTACTGCTAAAGCTTACCAGCACTACAGGGTCTTCCGCTGTATGCATGTCCAGGGACAAATCCAGGATCTTTCTCTCTATCCGCTCCTTTATTAGCCATTTGATCTGGCTTATATAATCTTGTGGATTTAAGGCGTTGGGGCTGATGCAGAGGGAGTCCTTTTTCAACGCCGTGATGGAATGCATCAGTCGGCCGCCGTGGTGCTGGAGAGGCTAGATCTGGCGTGCCACCCAGCACTAGACCAAGTCAGACCCTTTCAGGCTCTTGTGCTTCATCAGGTATTCAATCCGTCTCTTGGCGAGAATCAGATCATCACTGAGAGCCGGAGCAGCCTCGTCCCAAGACGCTCGGGGCGTGGCGGCTCCATCGACGAAAGCCGGCAAAGCAGTGGCTTTGCCGGGAGTGGGAATATCCTTATGATAGAAAAAGGTAGCCGGCCACTGTTTGACCGACTCACTAGCTAAAATCTGAGGATAAACGCGCTCACGCCTAACTGAAAGACTAATCGTACCGGTAATGTAAGGATTACCGGCGGTGATGAAGTTTCTCCGGACATGGAAATAGTACCGGAAGAGAGTGAGACTCGGCCTAATGCCAAGATACCACTCACACAAAGACGCATAGGCGCTCATCTCTAAGATGGAGTTTGGGAGGAGATGGTGAAGTTGAACACCGTAATGATCTATCACCTCAGAAATGAAATCTGAGGGAGGAAAGGAGAAACCTCTGTCGACGTGGGTGCCGAAGTGCACCCACTCGCCATTGCGAGGGTTGGGGACGGCCTCGCCGAAGCCGCTCCGCCAATTGCCGGCACGGAGGAGACCTTCTTCTTCTATGCGACGGAGCTTCTCGTCGTCGAGGACGCACGGGATCCAAACCCCGCGATTGCTCTCCTTTTCCGCCGCCGTTGTCATAGCTGCTGCGCCGGGAAGATGAAGTGGAAGCCATTTTCCTGGTGCGCCGGTGACCTTGATTGGGCGGCGCTGGGAATTTCTAGGGGCAAAGGAGCTCTGTGCGCGTGGGAGAAGTGGAGGAGAAGGAAACGGCACGGGGAATAGGTGAAGAAGATGAGGGAAAGGAATCCTCACCCCTTATAACCGCTGAACCGCGCCAAGATTCGTGCAAATGACATAGTAAATACGCCACGCGTCATGGAAAGAACTGGGAAGTTCCCACGCGATGATTACGCCGCCTCGATCTCCACGCACGCATTAAAATGGCGCCTCGATTCCGCAAAAGGCGGATCCACCAACGGTCGTGCTGACAGGAAATGTCTGTCAGTGACGTGACTTGACCATGACTGGTGTCAAATGACGTCAGAGACCAAGTTCCGGCTTAGTTTGAATTGCGAGCAAGAAATACGACTAATGTACTGATAGGTCCGACTTATTTTTGAGACCTGGATCGTATCTTTTGTTTTGAAGTTTCAGGAACCCTTCAAGATTCTACAAGCCGAAGATCAAGCTAGACGATGATGAATCCGACTTTGGATCTTGGAGACTTTTGGGGGCTGCTGTTGGGGATATACTTTCCTGCTATCCTCACAGTTCCTCACTGACCAGGGTGGCCCACTTCGGGTTAGAGCTTTGCTTCACGGGCGGCCCAGCCAGGGAGAAGAGACGGAGTCCAGTCGGACTACGGGGAGGCCCAGAAGACTTACCGACATAGGCCCATAGTGTTACTTGTAGTTCAAGATGTACTCTGTAACCGATTCTTAGTCGTAGCCGGATAGATCTCTCCTGTAAATCCTAGGTCGGATATCTATATAAGCCGTCATAGGGAGAGCCTTTAGGGAAACACAATAGTCTACAATCTCAACTCGCACAGGCGAACCCCTTATAACCCACATTCCGGCTCTGTCGTATTACTGGATTCCTAGTAGGAGTAGGATCCGTCCAAATCCGGCGGATTCGAACCTGGGTAAACTTGTGTGCTCACCGTGCCGGAACACCGTACGACTCACACCCCTCTCTTCCGCATGCCTCGAGGACCCCCTCATGACGTACTTGTCATCAATCTGATGACATGATCTTTTCTCCTCCCCTCCTGTCGGGACGGGGCCTGCCTGCGCCGCGCGCATGCGCCCATCGGTGCGCGCGCGACATGCGTCGATCATCTAATGTTTCCCCCCAATGTGCCTGTTTTCTGTTGCAATAAAAATTGGAAATAAGGATCTTACCATCCTCTCGTACTAAGCGGTTGTCGCCGTCGTATCACACGCCTCTACTCTTATCTTTCTCCCTGTCGAAAGCCTAGAGAAGATCATGGAAGGTGGAGGAGACGAAATAGTGATGTCCTCTGCCGCACCCCTGTTCTTCACTTGTCGGGTGCTGCTCCTCCTGCAGCTTTCCCGGTCCGCTTCTCGTCTCGCTGTTGGACACGTTCTTCTCTTGATGGGCACGCAACATGTCATCGGCTAGTGCGCTGCAGGATAGACCTTGGTCTGCGGGGAGGATGTCGCTGCCGAGGACGAATAGCCGAGGCACCAGGGTATAGAAGATACTGCGCCATAATTATTGCCAAGGCGGCCACTAATTTATCAAAGTCTATGTTCCATCCTCTTCCGCGCTAGCTCGCGATTGATTCAGAACTGGGTCCGCTTGTCGCCCTCAAGCTACTCATACCTATAGCACTCTCCTACAACGTCGTTGTTCATGGCAGACATGTTTCCACCGGTGAAGCAACATGTCGATACGATGTCGCCCGTCGTCGCCACAACGATGCTACCTAACTACGGGGTTATACTTTTTCCGGTGCAAGCAGGAGACCGTGGCGGCGGTCGGTGTGGCCGCATCGCCGGAGTACCACAAGAGACAACAAGAACACGGGGAATTGCTATGGCGATTATCAGTTTTTTTCGTATACGTATCGGTCAGTTCCGAGTATCAGGGGATGTGATCCTCCATATTGGAAATTTGTTTTCTAGCCGAATGACTCGTGAGGCCAAATTTGCGGAACCATCAGATGGACGCCATGTACCGTGCGCGCAGGGATGGGCGCACCGCGCACGGGCTGGGCACCATCTCCCACGATGGGAGCACCACAAACGGGTTGAGGAAGATCACCTCCCAACTGCTGTTCGCGCTGTCACAAGGCCGACACAAACCTAACTATCACTAGAACTAGCTTAGGGCATGACCATTAGTTTAGACAGGTGAAGTCTATAATACAAATTCTAGAAAATATTATAGACAACTTATACAACAGTCTATCTGTAAGATATCTATTTTGAACATAGCTATGTGTGAGTATAAGTTACAGACACCACTGATACAACAATAAAATTATTGTCTGTAAGCTGTCTGTAAGATTTCTACAGACTGTCTAAAACTTTAGAGACAGCCTCACTTTCTCTTGTCTCCACATCAGCAAAATTATCTATAACCTCCTGTTGTAGACAGCTGACTCATCACTTATACATGTCCTTAGAACTACTGCTATCTACACCGGTGCCGCCCCTCCGCCATCTCTGATCGGCAATGCCGCCAGGGAGGGCTCAGGTTTGGCCTCCCACAGCTTTCCCGGTCCGCTTCTCCTCTCGCTGTTGGACACGTTCTTCTCTTGACGGGCATGCAACATGTTATCGGCTAGTGCGCTGCCGGACATACCTTGGTCTGCGGGGAGGATGTCGTTGCCGAGGACGAATAGCCGAGGCGCCAGGGTACAGAAGATACTGCGCCATAATTATTGGCAAGGCGGCCACTAATTTATCAAAGTCTATGTTCCATCCTCTTCCACGCTAGCTCGCGATTGATTCAGGACTGGGTCCGCTTGTCGCCCTCAAGCTACTCATACCTATAGTACTCTCCTACAGCGTCATTGTTCATGGCGGACATGCTTCCACCGGTGAAGCAACATGTCAATACGATGTCGCCCGTCGTCGTCACAACGATGCTACCTAACTACGGGGTTATACTTTTTCCGGTCCAAGCAGGAGACCGTGGTAGCGGTCGGTGTGGCCGCATCGCCGGAGTACCACAAGAGACAACAAGAACACGGGGAATTGCTATGGTGTTTTTTTCGTATACGTATCGGTCAGTTACGAGTATTAGGGGATGTGATCCTCCATATTGGAAATTTGTTTTCTGGCCGAATGACTCGTGAGGCGAAATTTGCGGAACCATCAGATGGACGCCACGTACCGTGCGCGCAGGGATGGGCGCACCGTGCACAGGGCTGGGCACCATCTCCCACGATGGGAGCACCACAAACGGGTTGAGGAAGATCAGCTCCCAACTTCTGTTCGCGCTGTCACAAGGCCGACACAAACCTAACTATCACTAGACCTAGCTTAGGGCATGAGCATTCCTTTAGCCAGGTGAAGTCTATAATACAAATTTTAGACAATATTATAGACAACTTATACAACAGTCTATCTGTAAGATATCTATTTTTAACATAGCTATGTGTGATTATAAGTTACAGACACCACTGATACAACCATAAAATTATTGTCTGTAAGCTGTCCGTAAGATTTCTACAGACTGTCTAAAACTTTAGAGACAGCCTCACTTTCTCTTCTCTCCACATCAGCAAAATTATCTATAACCTCCTATTGTAGACAGATGACTCAGCACTATTATACATATCCTTAGAACTAGTGCTATCTACACCGGTGCCGCCCCTCCGCCATCTCTGATCGGCAACGCCGCCGGGGAGGGCTCAGGTTTGGCCTCCCGCAGCTTTCCCGGTCTGCTTCTCCTCTCGCTATTGGGCACGTTCTTCTCTTGACGGGAACGCAACATGTCATCGGATAGTGCGCTGCCGGACAGACCTTGGTCTGCAGGGAGGATGTCGCTGCCGAGGACGAATAGCCGAGGCGCCAGGATACAGAAGATACTGCGCCATAATTATTTCCAAGGCGGCCACTAATTTATCAAAGTCTATGTTCCATCCTCTTCCGTCCTAGCTCGCGATTGATTCAGGACTGGGTCCGCTTTTCGCCCTCAAGCTACTCATACCTATAGCACTCTCCTATAACATCGTTGTTCATGGCGGACATGCTTCCACCGGTGAAGCAACATGTCGATACGATGTTGCCCGTCGTCGTCACAGCGATGCTACCTAACTACCGGGTTATACTTTTTCCGGTGCAAGCAGGAGACCGTGGCGGCGCTCGGTGTGGCCGCATCGCCGAAGTAACACAAGAGACAACAAGAACACGGGGAATTGCTATGGCGATTATCAGTTTTTTTCGTATACGTATCGGTCAGTTGCGAGTATCAGGGGATGTGATCCTCCATATTGGAAATTTGTTTTCTGGCCGAATGACTCGTGAGGCGAAATTTGCGGAACCATCAGATGGACGCCACGTACCGTGCGCGCAGGGATGGGCGCACAGCGCACGGGCTGGGCACCATCTCCCACGATGGGAGCACCACAAACGGGTTGAGGAAGATCACCTTCCAACTGCTGTTCGCGCTGTCACAGGGCCGACACAAACTCCTAGCTTAGGGCATGAGCATTAGTTTTGACATGTGAAGTCTATAATACAAATTCTAGACAATATTATAGACAACTTATGCAACAGTCTATCTGTAAGATATCTATTTTTAACATAGCTATGTGTGATTATAAGTTATAGAGACCACTGATACAACAATAAAATTATTGTCTGTAAGCTGTCTGTAAGATTTCTCCAGACTGTCTAGAACTTTAGAGACAGCCTCACCTTCTCTTCTCTCCACATCAGCAAAATTATCTATAACCTCCTGTTGTAGACAGCTGACTCAGCACTATTATACATGTCCTTAGAACTAGTGCTATCTACACCGGTGCCGCCCATCCGCCATCTCCGATCGGCAATGCCACGGGGGAGGGCTCAGGTTTTGCCTCCCGCAGCTTTCCCGGTCCGCTTCTCCTCTCGTTGTTGGACACGTTCTTCTCTTGACGGGCACGCAACATGTCATCGGCTAGTGCGCTGCCGGACATACCTTGGTCTGCGGGGAGGATGTCGCTGCCGAGGACGAATAGCCGAGGCGCCAGGGTACAGAAGATACTACGCCATAATTATTGGCAAGGCGGCCACTAATTTATCAAAGTCTATGTTCCATCCTCTTCCGCGCTAGCTCGCGATTGATTCAGGACTGGGTCCGCTTGTCGCCCTCAAGCTACTCATACCTATAGCACTCTCCTACAACGTCGTTGTTCATGGCGGACATGCTTCCACCGGTGAAGCAACATGTCGATACGATGTCGCCCGTCGTCGCCACAGCGATGCTACCTAACTACGGGGTTATACTTTTTCCGGTGCAAGCAGGAGACCGTGGCGGCGGTCGGTGTGGCCGCATCGCCGGAGTACCACAAGAGACAACAAGAACACGGGGAATTGCTATGGCGATTATCAGTTTTTTTCGTATACGTATCGGTCAGTTGCGAGTATCAGGGGATGTGATCGTCCATATTGGAAATTTGTTTTCTGGCCGAATGACTCGTGAGGCGAAATTTGCGGAACCATCAGATGGACACCACGTACCGTGCGCGCAGGGATGGGCGCACCGTGCACGGGCTGGGCACCATCTCCCACGATGGGAGCACCACAAACGGGTTGAGGAAGATCACCTCCCAACTGCTGTTCGCGCTGTCACAAGGCCGACACAAACCTAACTATCACTAGACCTAGCTTAGGGCATGAGCATTAGTTTAGCCAGGTGAAGTCTATAATACAAATTTTAGACAATATTATAGACAACTTATACAACAGTCTATCTGTAAGATATCTATTTTTAACATAGCTATGTGTGAGTATAAGTTACAGACACCACTGATACAACAATAAAATTATTGTCTGTAAGCTGTCCGTAAGATTTCTACAGACTGTCTAAAACTTTAGAGACAGCCTCACTTTCTCTTCTCTCCACATCAGCAAAATTATCTATAACCTCCTATTGTAGACAGATGACTCAGCACTATTATACATATCCTTAGAACTAGTGCTATCTACACCGGTGCCGCCCCTCCGCCATCTCTGATCGGCAACCCCGCCGGGGAGGGCTCAGGTTTGGCCTCCCGCAGCTTTCCCGGTCTGCTTCTCCTCTCGCTATTGGGCACGTTCTTCTCTTGACGGGAACGCAACATGTCATCGGATAGTGCGCTGCCGGACAGACCTTGGTCTGCAGGGAGGATGTCGCTGCCGAGGACGAATAGCCGAGGCGCCAGGATACAGAAGATACTGCGCCATAATTATTGCCAAGGCGGCCACTAATTTATCAAAGTCTATGTTCCATCCTCTTCCGTCCTAGCTCGCGATTGATTCAGGACTGGGTCCGCTTTTCGCCCTCAAGCTACTCATACCTATAGCACTCTCCTATAACGTCGTTGTTCATGGCGGACATGCTTCCACCGGTGAAGCAACATGTCGATACGATGTTGCCCGTCGTCGTCACAGCGATGCTACCTAACTACCGGGTTATACTTTTTCCGGTGCAAGGAGGAGACCGTGGCGGCGCTCGGTGTGGCCGCATCGCCGAAGTAACACAAGAGACAACAAGAACACGGGGAATTGCTATGGCGATTATCAGTTTTTTTCGTATACGTATCGGTCAGTTGCGAGTATCAGGGGATGTGATCCTCCATATTGGAAATTTGTTTTCTGGCCGAATGACTCGTGAGGCGAAATTTGCGGAACCATCAGATGTACGCCACGTACCGTGCGCGCAGGGATGGGCGCACAGCGCACGGGCTGGGCACCATCTCCCACGATGGGAGCACCACAAACGGGTTGAGGAAGATCACCTTCCAACTGCTGTTCGCGCTGTCACAGGGCCGACACAAACTCCTAGCTTAGGGCATGAGCATTAGTTTTGACATGTGAAGTCTATAATACAAATTCTAGACAATATTATAGACAACTTATGCAACAGTCTATCTGTAAGATATCTATTTTTAACATAGCTATGTGTGATTATAAGTTATAGACACCACTGATACAACAATAAAATTATTGTCTGTAAGCTGTCTGTAAGATTTCTACAGACTGTCTAGAACTTTAGAGACAGCCTCACCTTCTCTTCTCTCCACATCAGCAAAATTATCTATAACCTCCTGTTGTAGACAGATGACTCAGCACTATTATACATATCCTTAGAACTACTGCTATCTACACCGGTGCCGCCCCTCCGCCATCTCTGATCGGCAACGCCGCCGGGGAGGGCTCAGGTTTGGCCTCCCGCAGCTTTCCCGGTCTGCTTCTCCTCTCGCTATTGGGCACGTTCTTCTCTTGACGGGAACGCAACATGTCATCGGATAGTGCGCTGCCGGACAAACCTTGGTCTGCAGGGAGGATGTCGCTGCCGAGGACGAATAGCCGAGGCGCCAGGATACAGAAGATACTGCGCCATAATTATTGCCAAGGCGGCCACTAATTTATCAAAGTCTATGTTCCATCCTCTTCCGTGCTAGCTCGCGATTGATTCAGGACTGGGTCCGCTTTTCGCCCTCAAGCTACTCATACCTATAGCACTCTCCTATAACGTCGTTGTTCATGGCGGACATGCTTCCACCGGTGAAGCAACATGTCGATACGATGTTGCCCGTCGTCGTCGCAGCGATGCTACCTAACTACCGGGTTATACTTTTTCCGGTGCAAGCAGGAGACCGTGGCGGCGCTTGGTGTGGCCGCATCGCCGAAGTAACACAAGAGACAACAAGAACACGGGGAATTGCTATGGCGATTATCCGTTTTTTTCGTATACGTATCGGTCAGTTGCGAGTATCAGGGGATGTGATCCTCCATATTGGAAATTTGTTTTCTGGCCGAATGACTCGTGAGGCGAAATTTGCGGAACCATCAGATGGACGCCACGTACCGTGCGCGCAGGGATGGGCGCACAGCGCACGGGCTGGGCACCATCTCCCACGATGGGAGCACCACAAACGGGTTGAGGAAGATCACCTTCCAACTGCTGTTCGCGCTGTCACAGGGCCGACACAAACTCCTAGCTTAGGGCATGAGCATTAGTTTAGACATGTGAAGTCTATAATACAAATTCTAGACAATATTATAGACAACTTATGCAACAGTCTATCTGTAAGATATCTATTTTTAACATAGCTATGTGTGATTATAAGTTATAGACACCACTGATACAACAATAAAATTATTGTCTGTAAGCTGTCTGTAAGATTTCTACAGACTGTCTAGAACTTTAGAGACAGCCTCACCTTCTCTTCTCTCCACATCAGCAAAATTATCTATAACCTCCTGTTGTAGACAGCTGACTCAGCACTATTATACATGTCCTTAGAACTAGTGCTATCTACACCGGTGCCGCCCCGCCGCCATCTCCGATCGGCAATGCCACCGGGGAGGGCTCAGGTTTTGCCTCCCGCGGCTTTCCCGGTCCGCTTCTCCTCTCGCTGTTGGACACGTTCTTCTCTTGACGGGCACGCAACATGTCATCGGCTAGTGCGCTGCCGGACATACCTTGGTCTGCGGGGAGGATGTCGCTGCCGAGGACGAATAGCCGAGGCGCCAGGGTACAGAAGATACTGCGCCATAATTATTGGCAAGGCGGCCACTAATTTATCAAAGTCTATGTTCCATCCTCTTCCGCGCTAGCTCGCGATTGATTCAGGACTGGGTCCGCTTGTCGCCCTCAAGCTACTCATACCTATAGCACTCTCCTACAACGTCGTTGTTCATGGCGGACATGCTTCCACCGGTGAAGCAACATGTCGATACGATGTCGCCCGTCGTCGCCACAGCGATGCTACCTAACTACGGGGTTATACTTTTTCCGGTGCAAGCAGGAGACCGTGGCGGCGGTCGGTGTGGCCGCATCGCCGGAGTACCACAAGAGACAACAAGAACACGGGGAATTGCTATGGCGATTATCAGTTTTTTTCGTATACGTATCGGTCAGTTGCGAGTATCAGGGGATGTGATCGTCCATATTGGAAATTTGTTTTCTGGCCGAATGACTCGTGAGGCGAAATTTGCGGAACCATCAGATGGACGCCACGTACCGTGCGCGCAGGGATGGGCGCACCGTGCACGGGCTGGGCACCATCTCCCACGATGGGAGCACCACAAACGGGCTGAGGAAGATCACCTCCCAACTGCTGTTCGCGCTGTCACAAGGCCGACACAAACCTAACTATCACTAGACCTAGCTTAGGGCATGAGCATTAGTTTAGCCAGGTGAAGTCTATAATACAAATTTTAGACAATATTATAGACAACTTATACAACAGTCTATCTGTAAGATATCTATTTTTAACATAGCTATGTGTGAGTATAAGTTACAGACACCACTGATACAACAATAAAATTATTGTCTGTAAGCTGTCTGTAAGATTTCTACAGACTGTCTAAAACTTTAGAGACAGCCTCACTTTCTCTTCTCTCCACATCGGCAAAATTATCTATAACCTCCTGTTGTAGACAGATAACTCAGCACTATTATACATATCCTTAGAACTACTGCTATCTACACCGGTGCCGCCCCTCCGCCATCTCTGATCGGCAACCCCGCCGGGGAGGGCTCAGGTTTGGCCTCCCGCAGCTTTCCCGGTCCGCTTCTCCTCTCGCTGTTGGCCACGTTCTTCTCTTGACGGGCACGCAACATGTCATCGGATAGTGCGCTGCCGGACAGACCTTGGTCTGCGGGGAGGATGTCGCTGCCGAGGACGAATAGCCGAGGCGCCAGGATACAGAAGATACTGCGCCATAATTATTGCCAAGGCGGCCACTAATTTATCAAAGTCTATGTTCCATCCTCTTCCGCGCTAGCGCGCGATTGATTCAGGACTGGGTCCGCTTGTCGCCCTCAAGCTACTCATACCTATAGCACTCTCCTACAGCGTCGTTGTTCATGGCGGACATGCTTCCACCGGTGAAGCAACATGTCGATACGATGTTGCCCGTCGTCGTCACAGCGATGCTACCTAACTACGGGGTTATACTCTTTCCGGTGCAAGCAGGAGACCGTGGCGGCGGTCGGTGTGGCCGCATCGCCGAAGTACCACAAGAGACAGCAAGAACACGAGGAATTGCTATGGCGATTATCAGTTTTTTTCGTATACATATCGGTCAGTTGCGAGTATCAGGGGATGTCATCCTCCATATTGGAAATTTGTTTTCTGGCCGAATGACTCGTGAGGCGAAATTTGCGGAACCATCAGATGGATGCCACGTACCATGCGCGCAGGGATGGGCGCACCACGCACGGGCTGGGCACCATCTCCCACGATGAGAGCACCACAAACGGGTTGAGGAAGATCACCTCCCAACTGCTGTTCGCGCTGTCACAAGGCCGACACAAACCTAACTATCACTAGACCTAGCTTAGGGCATGAGCATTAGTTTAGCTAGGTGAAGTCTATAATACAAATTTTAGACAATATTATAGACAACTTATACAATAGTCTATCTGTAAGATATCTATTTTTAACATAGCTATGTGTGAGTATAAGTTACAGACACCACTGATACAACAATAAAATTATTGTCTGTAAGCTGTCTGTAAGATTTCTACAGACTGTCTAGAACTTTAGAGACAGCCTCACTTTCTCTTCTCTCCACATCAGCAAAATTATCTATAACCTCCTGTTGTAGACAGCTGACTCAGCACTATGATACATGTCCTTAGAACTACTGCTATCTACAGCGGTGCCGCCCCTCCGCCACCTCCGATCGGCAACGCCGCCGGGGAGGGCTTAGGTTTGGCCTCCCGCGGCTTTCCCGGTCCGCTTCTCCTCTCGCTGTTGGACACGTTCTTCTCTTGACGGGCACGCAACATGTCATCGGCTAGTGCGCTGCCGGACATACCTTGGTCTGCGGGGAGGATGTCGCTGCCGAGGACGAATAGCCGAGGCGCCAGGGTACAGAAGATACTGCGCCATAATTATTGCCAAGGCGGCCACTAATTTATCAAAGTCTATGTTCCATCCTCTTCCGCGCTAGCTCGCGATTGATTCAGGACTGGGTCCGCTTGTCGCCCTCAAGCTACTCATACCTATAGCACTCTCCTACAGCGTCGTTGTTCATGGCGGACATGCTTCCACCGGTGAAGCAACATGTCGATACGATGTCGCCCGTCGTCGCCACAGCGATGCTACCTAACTACGAGGTTATACTTTTTCCGGTGCAAGGAGGAGACCGTGGCGGCGGTCGGTGGGGCCGCATCGCCGGAGTACCACAAGAGACAACAAGAACACGGGAAATTGCTATGGCGATTATCAGTTTTTTTCGTATACGTATCGGTCAGTTGCGAGTTGCGAGTATCAGGGGATGTCATCCTCCATATTGGAAATTTGTTTTCTGGCCGAATGACTCGTGAGGCGAAATTTGCGGAACCATCAGATGGACGCCACGTACCGTGCGCGCAGGGATGGGCGCACAGCGCACGGGCTGGGCACCATCTCCCACGATGGGAGCACCACAAACGGGTTGAGGAAGATCACCTTCCAACTGCTGTTCGCGCTGTCACAGGGCCGACACAAACTCCTAGCTTAGGGCATGAGCATTAGTTTAGACATGTGAAGTCTATAATACAAATTCTAGACAATATTATAGACAACTTATGCAACAGTCTATCTGTAAGATATCTATTTTTAACATAGCTATGTGTGAGTATAAGTTACAGACACCATTGATACAATATAAAATTATTGTCTGTAAGTTGTCTGTAAGATTTCTACAGACTGTCTAGAACTTTAGAGACGGCCTCACTTTCTCTTCTCTCCACATCAGCAAAATTATCTATAACCTCCTGTTGTAGACAGCTGACTCAGCACTATTATACATGTCCGCTATCTACACTGGTGCCGCCCCTCCGCCATCTCCGATCGGCAACGCCGCCGAGGAGGGCTCAGGTTTGGCCTGGACACACGCGAGAGGCTCTCAACTGAGAGGGTAAGGAGAGAGAAGAAAGGGGGAAAATAACCTTGGAAAAGGAAAATAAAAATCTGAAGCTGTGAGAATCTGTTTGGCGGAAGTACACGGTCGTCGTACCACAATTCCAGAATGAACCCCTCCTCGGTCCTAGCAAGATCTGCAAAAGTTGGAACCGGGAATTTCGGATGCACATGTGGCATGTCTCCAATTATTAGCTTTGCTTTAGTATACTGTACGAGAATCGTCCATCCTCGTTGACATTGATAATTGATATGAAGAACTAACAAACACGAGCACATCGACGTGGACGGCACAACCGCGGGCAGAGAAGCCGCATCATCACCGATCGCCGGCCTCTGTTACTCGAAACAATAATGGCGCCATTTTCTGGTCTCCTCCTAGCGGCCCTTCTCGTCGCTGTCACCGGAAAGGCCGACGCTGGCGGCACAAAGTACGGCCGGGCGCGCTATGATCGGGTATTCAGCTTCGGCGACTCGCTCACCGACACCGGGAACTCGGCCATCCTCCCGGCCACCGCCGGGGGCCCCTTCACCAACGCGCCTTACGGGCAAACCCACTTCAAACGCCCCAGCGGCCGGGCATCCGACGGCCGCCTCGTCCTCGACTTCATCGGTATGAACCACTCACTCAATAAGCGATGATCATCAGTTCTTGTTCAGACTAGTCCGCGTTGACCTGCATTCCTGATCAAATAAGCTCGCAATCTTTTGTCCTTGTGAATACACAGTGCAGTCGCTGAGGCTGCCGCAGCCGACGCCGTACCTCGCCGGCAGTACCGCGGAAGACTTCCGGCACGGCGTGAATTTCGCGGTGGGCGGCGCGACGGCGCTCGACATGGCTTTCCTGCAGAGCAAAGGGATCACATCGTTCGTGCCGGTTTTTCTGAGCAACCAGACCACCTGGTTCAACGGTGTTCTGCAGCTGCTTCTTGCCTCCCCACGCAACGGTAAAGTAATACCATGATGCATGACACCGGCCCAAAATTTCGTTTTTGTTTATGGCGACCTCTGATTAGGTGAGAATCGTAAGTACATTACAGGGCAGCGGCAGCGCAAGATCATGGCGAGGTCCCTCTTCTACTTGGGAGAGATCGGATTCAACGACTACTCCTTCGCCCTCAAGACCAACGGCACGGTTGGCCTAGCGGAGAGTTTGGTGCCCCACATCGTCGGCGTCATCCGTTCGGCCCTCATCGTAAGTGCCGCCGGTCAACTAACTCAGATGCTCGTCGGTCACCGTCGGTCGACCAACAGAACTCGGCAGATCTCCTGCAATTTTCCATGGTTGACTTGTCTTCTTCTGCCCAGGACGCGATCGCTGCTGGCGCGAGGACGATGGTGGTGACGGGGATGATACCAATCGGCTGCGAGCCGGAGCTGCTCACCATGTTGCCCAGCGGCGCGGGCAGCTACTACGACAAGGCGTCAGGCTGCATCACGCGGTTCAACCAAGTCGCCCAGCTGCACAACCGTGAGCTGAACCGCATGCTCTGCCAACTCCGGCGAGCCCACCCCCGCACGTCTATCCACTACGGCGACCTGTACCACCCCGTCGTCACAGTCATCTCCTCCCCTGGGAAATACGGTGCGCGCCTCCAACATACCGTCCCCTCTCTCTCTCTCTTTCCGACAAGTCGGCGCGCATCTTCTCACCGCTTTTGCTTTCTTTGGCATGCAGGTTTCGGCGGCATGCCCTTGGCGGCTTGCTGCGGGGGCGGCGGCGGCCCGTACAATTTCAACTTCACCTTCTTCTGCGGTACGCCGCTGGCGAGGGCGTGCGCCGACCCGTCGAGGTCGGTTTCGTGGGACGGGATCCATTACACGGAGGCTGCCAACAGGTTCATCGCCCGCGGCATGCTAAGGGGACTGTAATGTAAGCTTCACGACCGAATTCAAATTTCAAAAGAGTACCATGTAACCTTACAATCAAGGTGTTCTTTTACGCTTCAACATACGGATGTTTGTACATGGATTCGTCCAAAGGCTACGGATCTTACAATCAGGAAAGATATTCGGCTGTTGCCAGGAACCATCATGTCGAGTTGTTGGTGTTGCAGAAATCATTATTGTTTTGCTATTATCCACGCGGTATTGAGAGAAATGGACCTGCTATTATCCATGCTTAGTTTTTGTTTTCTTTGGCTCTCTGGTAGGAAATATATATGCATATGTCCCTCTTGTAAAATTAAAAGAACACGAATGGGGCGCGAATGGAAGTTGCCATGATTATTTTGTTGTGGGCCCTGGCAATTTTGCCACGTGGCAGCAAAAAATAAGAGTGGTTATTCACCATACGATTTTTTTTCGAAATTCTACCGATCTATTAATAATCATCATCAAACAGTACAAAGTGTCCTAAAAGTAATAAAAATTACAAATAGATCACTGGATCACCTAGCGACGACTACATACACTAGCACGAGCCGAAGACACGCCGCCGTCCTCGCCCCTCCATCACCAGAGCCGGACACAACTTTTCGTAGTAGAGCTTGTTGTAGTAGACACACATGAAGTCGTCATGCTAAGGCCCAAAATGACCAATGCACCAGACCAGCAACCATCGCCGAAGATGGCAAACATAGATTGGAAGAGACTTACCTCAAATCATACCAGCGAATACGAAAAATGAGCAGATCCCAAGAAATCCGTTGGACACACGACTCTACGCGTCCTCTGTCGATGCTAGACGTACCACCAGAGAGAGGATATGACATGGAGGATCTTATTCTGACTTCAGGACGTAGTCGCCGCCTCAATATCCTGTAAAAGACACTGAAACAGTCTAAACAAAACACCAATACCTCCCGCCGGCGAGAGGCCGTGGTCCCTCACGCCTCCAAGGCCAGCCGCCGGAGATGGGACAGCCGTCGTTTTTTTTACGGCATAGCCATGCGGGATGGAAAAACTAGTGTGGGAGCACATGGCGCGGCGACGACGTCCAGAACGGGATTGGGCACACGCAAACACAATGGTGTACCCAGGTTCGGGACCCTCATGGTGAGGTAAAACCCCTACTCCTACATGTCTGGACTATATGTGGAGTATATGGGAGCTACAATGCTGCTCCTTGAGTTGTGTAGCAATGGTGCTAAGCTAGAGGGAGATGAGAGAGCTCAGGTGATGATGAGCGTATGAGCCTAGAGCTGTCTGGGAGAGGCTCCCTGGTGCACCTTATAAAGGGGTGCCCAGGGGATAAGGTGGGGCCCAGATGGCGTAACTTTACAGTAGTAGATGAATAAAGTTGCACTATAGTTGTACTGTAGAGGTATGGGGCGCCGTAGCAGCAGTGCTTTATGTCTTATCTTCGTGGCGCACAGGGAAACCAAAGCGTGCCAGGGGATCCAATGTCTAGGAGGATCCAATGCTGGCTGGGGGCAGGCTGACGAGCTCTAGCCAGACTGGACCATCTGGCAGCCCAGCCAGATGGGGCTAGCCGGAATGAACCATCTGGTAGGCTCCAGCAGGATTTATCCAAGCAGGCTCCAGCCGGATTGGCTAGGTAGGCTTCCAGCCAGATTGAACCATCTGGCAGGCTCCGATCGGATTTGCCAGGCATGCTCTAGCCATATTTCTATAGGCTACCAGGCTTCTGCAGTCCTTGAGATACTTGTGGACCACCCCCCGACACTAGCCCCCGAGCCTCTAGGTGACTCGAAGAGTCAGGCGGAGGCTCCTCAAAGTTGTTGTGGTAGTAGTAGATGGTGGTGCAGTCTTCTTCTCCAAGTGGATTCGACAAGCGATCTCCAGCCAGATTGAGCCAGGCGGGATCCAGCTGGATTGGACCATCTGGCAGGGTCCAGCCGGATTTGCCAGGCAGTTTCTAGCCGGATTTCTACAGGCAGCTTCTTCTATTGGGGGCGCGGGAGCGCATCTAGTGGGTGTAGTCCCCAAGTTTTGGGCAACCGGGCCAAAACATTCTTCAAATCTTGTAGCTTGGTAGGTTTCATGAAGGTGGTCATGCAAGAAAAACAATAAAGCAGTTTGTCAAATATTTGAATACATGGTTTGTTATTCTCAGAGTGTCGTGGTTGGCATCAACTCGCTTTAGCCCGGGCCCCTTAGTCATTTCTCATCCCCCTACTCTTTGTATTTTTGTCTTGCCAGGCTGACAGTCGGGTTGCGGTCTGCAGCTAGAACCGAGGGTAGGCCGCGGGGTGAGGCGTACGACACTCGAATTGCACAGAGTAGGTTCGAGCGAACAAAAGCACTCAGACGGATGAACAATGGGGAAGCAACTCGTCGACCGAGCCGTTTTTCTAGCAAGTCGTTTTTCACGCCAGGTGACCGCCATCTTCTGCTCTTGCTAGCCAGGTTGCGGTCTATGGCTAGAACCGAAGAGTGGGTCTCGAACACCGTACACGCTACTAAGCCGACTAGGAGAGAATGGCCGGATTGGCTGGCTAACACCGGCACTGAAGCAGCTTGACTACAAATGGAGTGGTACATACGGTGAGGTAATAAACTCGGTCATAGCGCACAGGGGCAGGAATTCATACTTACAGTAGTACTTGTTGTCACAGGAGTTCAAATGGTGAAGAGAACCACTACATACGGTCTAGTCATGGGAAGCCAAACCGAACAGGGCAGCCGTGCTTAGTGTCTAGACGGGTAGGCTCCAACAGGACGCGCAACCAAGCGGGCCAGCCGAATTGGTCGACCAGGCTTGGGAAAGCAAACAGGCAGAGGGAACACCTGGATTGGTTCCAGCTGGGCCATGCCGCAGCTGGATGGGGAGGCAACGTTGGTGTGGGCACATACACACGGAGGGGAACGGGCGGTGCCTGGCCAAATGTGGAGGAGGTTGGTCGGTGTACGGGGGAGGCTGCTCAGGACTAGCAGCTAGCACGAGCGCCGAGGGAGGCGTTGGGTCGACGGGGACCCAAGCAGCGCGAGCGGAGGGTGGTGTTGCCACAAGCAAAATGGAGGACACACAGAGGTACGGGAACACGGGGCAAGGAGGAGCTTGGCTGTGGGATGACGCACGGAAAGAAGACGACGCCTGCAGTGCTGCTGTAGGCGGAGGCGCGGAAACTGGGTTGCCAACACTGGGATGGAGGAGGTCCGGGCAGCGCTGCTACGGGTGGCGGAGGCGCACGAGGATCGGGCTCCAGCTGGGCACGCGGGCGCGAGGGAGAGGTTGCTGCGGGGGAGAGCTCACATGAGCTGAAGGAAGAGGTTGCTGGAGGCAGATGACCATCCTATGAGCGGAGGTTGCTGTAGACATGAGATGAACAGGGAGAGGCGCAGCTGGGCACGGGCGTGGCCGTGGAGGCGTAGCAACGTCCCCTGGTCACCGATCAGCCCCCGGGTCTTTCCGGCGAGATCGGCCACGGCGACGCTGAGCCTCCGACTTTCTTAGACGAGCTTGGCGAAGAAGAGGCCACAAATGATGAGGAAGATGGGGATGATGAGAATGGGTCCCGCTGGAACGGGACTCCAGTCGCCGCAATATGCCCCAGAATGGGTGCCAAATGTCATTGCTTTTACTGACGGCATAGCCATGCGGGATGGCAAAAATGGTGTGGGAGCACCTGGGGCAGCGACGGCGTCCGGAATGAGACTGGGTACACGCAAACACAACAACGCACCCAGGTTCGGGGCCCTCGTGGTGAGGTAAAACCCCTATTCCTGCATGTCTGGACTATATATGGAGTATACGAGAGCTACAATGGTGCTCCTTGAGGTGTGCATTAATGGTGCTAAGGTAGAGGGAGAGAAGCGAGCTTAGGTGAGGATGAGCGTATGAAACTAGAGGTGTCTGGGAGAGGTTTCTTGGTGCACCTTATAAAGGGGTGGCTGATGGCTCAATGCACGGCGCCCTGAAAAGTGTTGATGGCTCGTAGTTGATGTAGAGCTCGTTGGGAACCCCAAGAGGAAGGTATGATGAGCATAGCAGCAAGTTTCCCTCAGTTATGAAACCAAGGTTTAATCGAACTAGTAGGAGCAAGGAAACACCCCAAAGGTATTACTAGCTGAGCTTTGGCAGGCGCACTACCGGTGCTAGTAGCAACGTGGAGACCTGCACAACACAACCGCAGAACTTTGTCCCCAACTTGCGATGAGGTTGTCAATCTCACCGTGTTTTGCGGTAAACAAAGGATTAAACGTATCGAATGGAAAGAAGTAAAAGTTTGCAGAAAGTAAACACAAAGCAGTAAAAGATTATAGATTGTATGTAAAAGACAAGGACCGGGATCCATAGTTCACTAGAGGTGGCTCTCCTTAAGATAGATAACATGCTGGGTGAACAAATTACGGCGGGGCAATTGACAAACACCGAGAAAGCAATACATGCATATACTAATCATCTTGACTCCTCTGAGACTTGATTGGGCATTACAACATAATACATAGGCCGCCATCCAACTGCATCTATGACTAATAATCCACCTTCAGGTTATCATCCGAGCCCCCTCGAGTATTAAGTTGCAAGCAACAGATTATTGCTTTACGAACTGCGTGTAAAGTAAACAATACGATTGTTCTATGAACAAAGGATTGTTGTTTTATCCCTAGTAGCAACATCACATCTAGTACCTTAGAGATTTCTGTCACTTCCCCAGATTACCGGAGGCATGAACCCACTATCGAGCATAAATAGTAACTCTTGGAGTTGCTAGCATCTACTTGGCCAAGATAGCTACTAACAACGGAAAGCATGCAAGATCTCAAATAACAAAGACATGATATAATCAATAATCAATCTGAAATAGCATCTCAATATCCATTGGATCCCCGCAAACACAACATGTATGAATTACAAATAGATGATCTTGATCATGAACGGAGCTCACAAGATCTAAACATGAAAGCACAAAGGAGGAGAAACCAACCATCTAGCTACTACATGGATCTGTAGTCCAAGGATGAACTACTCACGCATCACACCGGAGGCTTACATGGTGATGAAGAAGGCCACCAGGGTGAATTCCCCTCTCCGGCAGGGTGCTGGGAAGAGCTTCAGATCCCTCCCGATCTAGGGATGGAGATGACAGCGGCTATAGACTCTTTCGTGGATTTTTGATCGGGTCCTTAGGGTTTTCGTCCCGAGGGCAACTTATAGGCGGAAGGAGAGGCCGAGGGGGTGACGGGAGCGGCCACACCATCCCCTGGGACGGGCCAGGCCTGGCCGCGCGGCCAGGTGGTGTGGTGGCTCCTTGGCCCTTCTCCGTCTCGTATTTTGGCACTCGATCCCTTTCGGAAAAATAGGAAGTTTAGCTTTTGTCCCGTCCAATTCCGAGAATATTCATTTTCTGACTTTCCTGGAACCAAAAACAGCAGAAAACAGGCAGCTGGCACTATGGCTCTTGTTAATAGGTTAGTCCAAGAAATCATATGAAAATTACTCCAAAGTTGGAATAAAACACAAGAAAGTGGATAAAACCAAGCATGGAACATCAAAAATTATAGATACATTTGCAATGTATCAACATCCCCAAGCTTAACTCTTGGTCGTCCTCGAGTAGATAAGTGATAAAAAGAAAGAATAATTTTTGAGGTGACATGCACCATCAAAGACTTGATCAAAGTATTTGCAAAACATTCAAGGCTAGGATCATAGTACTTCAATCATAACATGAAAGACAAAGTTCTAGCAATAAGCAAAGAAACTATGATGCAACATGAAAAGGCACAAACAAAAGATTCAGGAATAACAATGCTTTACAAGACGTTTGTTTGTTTCACATAAAGAAAACATAGCATAATAGTATTCAGCTTGTCCCTCAATAGAGTAGCAAATCTAAATGCATAGGACACTTTCAAAGTTCATAAGAGTGACTAGATACAATAGTTTAAAACAAGCAGTAACAAGTTATGCATCAATCAACTAGTCTTGGGACAATGCACATAGAACTAAGAATGGCCACTATGGTCTCAAAGTAGGTGCATAAAGATAGAAGGTGGAGACTCAATATAATAGTGGAAGAAAAACCTTTGTAAAAGGAAGTAGGGATTCAAGTCTCATAAAGAGCTTCCAAAAATTATGGTACTTATAGCTTTCAGCTCTCATTGCCCCTATCATAAGCATCTTGAAGTGATTAAGGTTAAAGTGAACAAACTATGGTGTACATGCTTACCGAAGTATAAGTCAGAAATCTCATGTCCCTTGTATACGAGGGCCGCTCCTCATGCTACTCAAGTTTAGTCACCGGTAAGTTCTTGTCGTCGTAAGTACATGTATATCATTGAGAACCGCCAACGGGGTACCCCTTGCCCGATGATACGAAAGAATCCCCATATCAAAATGACAAGGCAAGCAGACAACGAGCATCTCAACATTCTTCTTATTTACCACAGGAATATGGTGCTTTTTTTCTCTCTTTCCTCTTTTCATAGTATCTTTTTTTTTCTTTTCTCTTTTTTTCTCAATATAGGACTCTTTTTTTTATAAGAAGAATGCTTCATAGACGGCTCATTATGGTTACGCTGCAGGTTTCCACCATGTCAGCATGGATTAGACCAGCGGCCCAGGCATTTCTCTAACACATATACATAACTCCATGGACTTACAAGCTCCCCTTTCATTTCACACCGACGACATCTATATACAAAAGAGCATGATATCAACTAGGTACAAGTACCAAGTGCAATGTTGAAAGCGTTCCCCATGAAAGCATGATTCTGCTAATTCCCGACAAATAAGTGCAAGCATATACAACATAGAAGACACAATGGTTCAAGTTTATTAAGGACAAGTAAAGTAAAGTGTGCCTTCAAGTTCGTGAGAGCTTTAATCACTAGTTTTCTCATAGCAAGTGGAAGGTAAACAAAAGCATGAATATACTTGGAATAGCATAAGCTAGTATGTAGGTATGGTGGACTCTTTGGAATAACTTGGTTTAGGGAGTTGGATGCATGAGTGGAACTCATACTTTGTTGTGGAGGCTAGCAAAAGACTGGGAGCGACAAATTAAGAGAACAATAATGTCCATAATCATGCAGAGTGACAAAACATCATTGATCAAAGCATAAAGTGATACTACAAGTTGAAAACTAAAGGATCATAAAGGCTATGACGACTTGAGATAGTCATAACATGGTGTGAGCATGTGCCAAGTCAACCCAAATAAAGCATCAAAGGAGAATACCACTATACTATGCTTTAATATGCTAAAACAACGCATGATTCATCCAAGGAACATTAAGCAATCTCAATTGTTTATAACAAGTCATGCTACAACAAAGAATACTAACCATAAAGCCAAAACAATATCAAGCATGGCATGACAAAGCATATGCCACAGTCAAAAACGAGCTCTTTTTACCACATAAGCATGAACTTTCCTACTCGTTTCCAAACCAAACCAAACTATTTGCAAACCAATGTATGAAAGAGGGGGTCCAACCAATTTATTCAGCAAACTAAGAAAACCATAGCAAACGAAAACCAAAACGAAAACGAAAAAGAAGATGCTCCAAGAAAAACACAACTGTGCATGAAACAATAAAAATGAAGCGTTTGGAAGAAACCTGGAATTTTTATTGATGAAGAAGAGGATGCCTTGGGCATCCCCAAGATTTGACGCTTGTACTTCTTGGATATTTCTTGGGGTGACACGCGTGGCATCCCCAAGCTTGAGCTTTAGTCCATCCTTCATCTCATTACTCATTCCTTTCATACACCTGAAAATTTTCCTTCATACAAAACTTCACACAATCTCATTAGCAACATTAGTGCACTTAAGATAAATAAGTTTCAAGGTTCAGTTCTAAGACCAAATAAACTTCCATTAGAACACTAGATACTGTAGCACTTCCCTCAAAAAGCTCAATTCCCCAAAAGAACTCAAGAAGGAACCAACAAGAAGCAAATGCAGAAAATGGCAGAAACCTGTCAAAACAGACCAGTAGGTAAAGACGAATTTTTTCGAAGACCTTCTGTCGCTCAAATCAAAAAGTGTTGAACTAACGAAAGTTATATAACAACCTGGTGCAGAAGCAAAAAAATTACAGCTCAATCCGACATACAGAGCTCTCTCACAAATTTTTATGGTGAAGCACAAAAATCTGTTTCGGGACAGCAACTTTCCCAATCATTACTTCACTCTCATTAGAGGTTACTCTTGGCACAAAAAGCAAATAACAAGGATAAGGAGAGGTTATTACAGAGGTAATAACTTCCAAGACTCATCTAAAACTTTTGGGTTATCTCCCAATAAGTACTTTTCTTTAACGCCTTTAAGTTAGACATGATAATTTGAGAAGATGCTCACATAAGACATATGAGTTGAAGTAAAAGAGAGAATCAAGAAGCAAATTCAAAACACATTTAAGTCTAACCCACTTCCTATGCATAGGAATCTTGTAAGAAAATAAATCAAAGAAGCACATAGTATCAAGAATGGGTAGATAAAACAAGAGCAAATTCAAAACTTTCAGCACATAGAGAGGTGTTTCATTACCATGAAAATTTCTACAACCATATTTTCCTCTCTCTTAATAATTTTCAGTAGCCTCATGAATAAACTCAACAATATAACTATCACATAAAGCATGATTTTCATGATCTTCAAGCACTAGAGCTTTATTATAAACATTTTCAAAAGAATCCTCAGGAACATGACATTCGTCCTCCTTTGGTAAGCATGGGGGATAATCAAATAATGTAAGGGGTAAAGAGTTACTCTCATTAGAAGATAGGGATGGGTAGATCCATTCTTTCTCCTCTTGATCATCACTCTCCTCCTCTTTTTCATCCAATGAGCTTCCAGTTTCAGCAATTTCTTCTTCCATAGGCTCCTGCAAGGCATTAGTCTCGTCCATTGGTGGAGAGCATCTATTAAGATATTCAAGAATATAGCCATTTTCTACCTTGTAATTATCAAAGAAAAATTTAAGTATATCATAAACCTCATATTTATAAGGTGAATCATCAATATTTTTAAGCAAACTAGCAAGTTCAAATGCACCCTTCCAAGCAATAAATTCTTCAATTTGTTCCACATCATAAAAGTCATAATTCCCTTTAACATAAGAAGATATGGTAACATTATCATTATACTCACATCGAAAAGGGAGGTTTTTATACCTCCTACAGCAACAAGATTTATCAAAGCAATAAGTAACATTGTAAGTAGAGCACACGTTTCTAGCAATGGTATTCAATTTATCAATTTGTTCCCATAAGTGTTTCCCCTTTTGTGATAAGCGGTGTTCCTTATAATAATATTTTTGTTCTTCCGTGAACCCACCTTGCCAAAAAGATTCAATTTCAAAGAAACCAACCATTGATAGGAAGCATGACAAAGCAAGGCAATAATAGACCAAAAACTATAGGAGAATGAACTTTTTTTGTGTTTTTGATAATTAAAGCAAACTAGTAAAACTATTTTTTTTTGTTTTTGAATAAAGAAAACAAGCAAACATAGCAAAAAGAAACTAAGAAAAACAAAAACAACAAAGTAAAAAGATTGGTTATGAGGGACTCCTCTTGTGAAGATGTCCTTGACTCCCCGGCAACGGAGCCAGAAAAATGCTTGATGGCTCAATGCACGGCGCCCAGAAAAGTATTGATGGCTCGTGGTTGATGTAGAGCTCGTTGGGAACCCCAAGAGGAAGGTATGATGAGCACAGCAACAAGTTTCCCTCAGTTATGAAACCAAGGTTTAATCGAACCAGTAGGAGCAAGGAAACACCCCAAAGGTGTTACTAGCTGAGTTTTGGCAGGGCGCACTACCGGTGCTAGTAGCAACGTGGAGACCTGCACAACACAACCACAGAACTTTGTCCCCAACTTGCGATGAGGTTGTCAATCTCACCGTGTTTTGCGGTAAACAAAGGATTAAACGTATCGAATGGAAATAAGTAAAAGTTTGCAGATAGTAAACACAAAGCAGTAAAAGATTGTAGATTGTATGTAAAAGACAAGGACCGGGATCCATAGTTCACTAGAGGTGGCTCTCCTTAAGATAGATAACATGCTGGGTGAACAAATTATAGCAGGGCAATTGACAAACACCGAGAAATAAATACATGCATATACTAATCATCTTGACTCCTCCGAGACTTGATTGGGCATTACAACATAATACATAGACCGCCATCCAACTGCATCTATGACTAATAATCCACCTTCAGGTTATCATCCGAGCCCCCTCGAGTATTAAGTTGCAAGCAACAGATTATTGCTTTACGAACTGCGTGTAAAGTAAACAATACGATTGTTCTATGAACAAAGGATTGTTGTTTTCTCCCTAGTAGCAACATCACATCTAGTACCTTAGAGATTTCTGTCACTTCCCCAGATTACTAGAGGCATGAACCCACTATCGAGCATAAATACTAACTCTTGGAGTTGCTAGCATCTACTTGGCCAAGATAGCTACTAACAACGGAAAGCATGCAAGATCTCAAATAACAAAGACATGATAGAATCAATAATCAATCTGAAATAGCATCTCAATATCCATCGGATCCCCGCAAACACAACATGTATGAATTACAAATAGATGATCTTGATCATGAACGGAGCTCACAAGATCTAAACATGAAAGCACAAAGGAGGAGAAACCAGCCATCTAGCTACTACATGGATCCGTAGTCCAAGGATGAACTACTCACGCATCACACCGGAGGCTTGCATGGTGATGAAGAAGGCCTCCAAGGTGAATTTCCCTCTCCGGTAGGGTGCCGGAAAGAGCTTCAGATCCCTCCCGATCTAGGGATGGAGATGACAGCGGCTAAAGACTCTTTCGTGGATTTTTGATCGGGTCCTTAGGGTTTTCATTCCGAGGGCAACTTATAGGTGGAAGGAGAGGCTGAGGGGGTGCCGGGAGCGGCCACACCACCCCCTGGCGTGGTCTAGGCCTGGCCACGCGACCAGGTGGTGTGGTGGCTCCCTGGCCCTTCTCCGTCTCGTATTCTGGCACTTGATCCCTTCCGGAAAAATAGGCACTTTGGCTTTTGTCCCGTCCAATTCCGAGAATATTCATTTTCTGACTTTCCTGGAACCAAAAACAGCAGAAAACAGGCAGTTGGCACTGTGGCTCTTGTTAATAGGTTAGTCCAAGAAATCATATGAAAAGTACTCCAAAGTTGGAACAAAACATAAGAAAGTGGATAAAACCAAGCATGGAACATCAAAAATTATAGATACATTTGCAATGTATCAGTGGCTAGGAGACAAGGTGGGGTCCAGCTAGCTAACTTTAAAGTGGCATATGAATAAAGTTGCATTGTAGATGTACTATAGAGGTATGGGGCGCCGTAGCAGCAGTGCTCTATGTCTTATCCTCGTGCGGTGAAGTGAATCCAAAGCGTGTCAGGGGATCCAAGGGAGGATCAAATGCTGGCTAGGGGCAGGCTAGCAGGCTCGAGCCCGATTGGACCATCTGGCAGCGCATGGGGCTAGCCGGAATGAACCATCTGGCAGGCTCCAGCCAGATTTAGCCAAGCAGGCTTCAAGCCAGATTGAACCAGCTGGCAGGCTCCAGCCGGATTGAGCCAGGCGGGCTCTAGCCAGATTTTCCAGGCAGGCTCCAGCCGGATTTCTGGAGGCTGCCAGGCTTCTGCGGTCCTTGAGGTACCTGGGGACCATCCCCCGTCAGGGAAGGACCGGTGGCGTCACCGGCAGAGGGAAGGAACCCTAGATTGTTTTTCCCGCAGCCTTGAGTGCCTCTATGTCCTGTGGTACCAGAATGAGAACACATTCATCCACCGTACGGTTGAATATCCGACAACTACCGATGTGTTTGTTTGCCTGTACTAAAACCCTGTCTCTCCTATAATTTGAGAACTAAAAAGGGAGCGGGTTGGCTTGACGTTTGTATGACATGTGTACATCAGATATCGCCAGTCCCGGCCTCCTCTGTTTGGTGCTTCAGCGGTGGGAGATGGTGGGGACGTACACTCACAACTGTAGCTAGGTCACGGAAGTTAAGGTTTGGTCAACCGGCGACAAAGTTACGGTGTCTATGGTCATGTTGTGTGTAACAAGAATAACGTTTCGTCGTCTCCTTGCCACCTCGTCCTCAGCAATCTCGTCGCGAGTGTTGAGGATAACGAGGACTCGTTTGGTTGATGCTCTCCTAGAGTAGTATATCTCGTATTGTCTACATGTATTGCAAGTTCGATGTCAGAAGATTTAGATTGATACAAGCTATTTTTTTAAATAATACATTTTTTTCATAAGTTTCACTAATAATACGCGAACTGAGGGATTAACAAATGTAGCGCGGTGTGTGCTTTTCAATAGCCAAAAGGTCCTGGTTGTCTTTTGGAAAGCCGAACACAGCGAGCGAGGGCCCCACCCAGCCGAGCTCGTTTTTTGAACAGCCGAAAGCTGTGCCTTGTCTTTTGAGGCGCCGAAACCAGTGAGGGTGGCCCCACCAGCCGGGCTGTCGGCCGACCAGCCCCTCGTCTTTAATTCAGAAGCCGACCAACCCTCGTCTTTAATTCAATAGCCGACCAGCCCCTCTTCTTATCCGCGCACGCCAGTCAGCCCTGCGCGTCCTTCTTCTTCCTCTTCCTCCTAGCTTCTCCATTCAGGCGTCAGCTCTTCAAAAGCCAACATGCCTCATCAGCTTTTGAATAACCGACTCTCGGCTTGACACGTTCCGACAGGCCTCGTCGGCTTTTGAATAACCGATAGGCCTCGTTGGCTTTCCAAAAGACGACCAGGACCTTTCGGCTGTTGAAAAGCAGACACCGCGCTAGATTTGTTAATCCCTTAGTTCGCGTATTATTGTGAAAATTATGAAATAAAACGTATTATTCAAAAAATTTAGCTTGATATAAGGTTCAATGGGGATGACTTAGGGTCTAGAGCGCTTAGGGGCACGTGCACAAACACGTCCCGGTTTTCATCAACAAAGTTAGGCCAACTCCGATATGGGAGGGAGACAACAGCCCTTCGGCGGCTTGTCCTGATGGTGATAATGACGTTAGATGGTCCAAGAATCATCATCCATTTCCTATTATGTTGGGATGTTTTGTACTTTCGATGAACATTTTAATAGATTTGGGTCTTTTTTCTCAAAAACAAATTAGAAAGGGAGCCATATGGTGACGTAGAGAAACTAACACTAGTATAGAATGGGCCCCCTTTCGCACACAAATACCCTTTCTGTGTGCGGTGTGGAATATCGCAAATTCGAACATGGTCCCATTGCTCAGATAGGGTCCTTCGCGGGCACATCGCACACGAAAGTCACCAGGACACCATAACAAATACACCGCACACAGTTACCACAGAGAAAATCGTCAACATAGTGGTTTGTCATCCCACAAGTTTTGCCATCGGAAAATAATGTGCAAACCTTTGAGACATTTAGACTACTTATGTCATTTCTTTTTTTGCCTCATCTCATATGGTGGGAAATAAATGGTCATATGTTCTCGAGGTTATCTCTAGGTATTTCGTGCCACGTCGCGTCAAGGACGATGTAGCTTCCTCAGCTGCACACCATAAAGCCCCACGCCGGCGCCCTCTCGGCACACACAAGCTCTATGGTAGAAACACACTTCGATATGGCTCACAACAGGAAGACTGCTTGTCGCTCTTGAATTTGGTAGTACCCACCAACTGGATGTCACCTTGTTGACAAGACATATCTGGTGCTAGAGGTAGAGAAGTCCCTCCTGTCGGCGGACCACGAAGGTGTCTCCTCCCCTTTGTACTCCAGCTAGTCTTCCTTGGACGATTGCCATGAAAGAAATTTGTAGGATCACGAGGACACGATGAATGTGATGCCGAAAGATTATTCAGAAAAAATCAAATGGTGGGAGAAAGTTGAGTGGAAGGTCGGGGATGAGGAGGGCGAGATTCTCGAGGATCTAGAGGTGCTTTTGGAGTCCTTTGCGATGAAAAGGGAGTAAGAAAGAGAGTGTGCAATGGAGGTCAAAAAGTTTGCCGCTGCCAATGATGTCAAGGCCTCTAGCTCCAGAGTATTGTCAACCTCATCCACCATCAACAAGGAGATCATCTACATGTCCTCTGACGACATGCAGAAGTAGAAACTATATTTGTTAAATATTTTATATGTGTTTTTGTTGTCTTTAGTTTGGAAATTTACATCTATGGAGAAACAAGATCATGTTATATCTCTAATGATTTGTATTGGAAAAATTATGTGGTATTTGATCGTGCTATATAAAGTATATGGCAAAGTCAGATCCATTAGAATATTGCACTAGGATCCATGCATTTGGTTTTTATACTTATTAGCACACTTACCAATGTCAGATTCATTTTAGTATTGTTAGGGCTGGGTGCTTTTGGGTCTGATGTGTAAGATAGTTTGATCTATATGTTGTATTGTATGAAACTATTTGATTATTAGATCTATATGTTGTATTGTGTAAGCTAGCTAGATTTATATATTATATTGTTTGACATTAGGGATATTATAACCGGGACAAAACGGAGGCTTCTCAGACCCTTACCGATTTTAGCCATCAGATCACCTGTTCTGGTCATCTTGGTCGTCCGGAGAGGCTGATGCTCCCGCGCCTGGCTCATATCCCCGGGAACGCTACTCTGCAAGACAAATCTGACAAATCCCGTTCGATCATAATTGTACGGTCAGGATACATTATTCGGTGCTTTGGGTGATTCCTACCTTCACGCACCGCAATCCCATTCCATCCCAACCTCGAGCGCCGGCGCCGCCGCCTCCGTGCTGCTATCAGCGCCGCAGAGATAAATAGCCATTCAGGGAAGGAGATGAGAGGGGAAGAAAGAGCGACGGCTCCCCTTTTCCGATCTCTACCACGAGCGTCGTTGTGTCCATCCGACCTTGACTTCCAAGCGGCCTTCGGTCATTCGTCTATCATCAGTGGCAGCAGTCGAAGAGAGGAGTGGGAAGGACGGGAGAGCACCAAATCGCGACCTCCACATCGAGGAAAGTAGCAACATCACGTAATGCCATCAACAAAATTCCCACATCGATGTCGATGGCCGCCACTGTTGGCAGGTGGTTGGAGTTGTTGACAATGGCACCGACCCTTCCTGTTTCCACTTCACCTGCTGTGGTCGGTGGTGAAGCCACGACCATGTATCAATCTCCATTGCTACGGCCGGAAACAAGGTAATCTCTCATACCTTTTTCCTTCCTTTTATCATCTCTATGGTCTCGTCCAATCCACCGACTGAAGATTAATAAATTCCTGTTCCTTTTCCTCTAGATTGATTTTAGAAGATGCAGGCTAAGATGTGGCCTTTGCGCTAGAATCTGCAGCAAGAAACAAAAAACTTCCGCACGAGTATCGGAAGTGATTAATTAGGGTATTTAGCCACGGTTGATTACAATTTTTCTATCCTACTAGCTTTCTTGTACTAATGTCTATGATTGAAACTATGTATACAATTTTATTTTTTATCATACAACTACTCTATTAGAACTCTGTTGTCACCTTTTCTACCCGTAGAATTATTGTAAATCCAACAATCAGTGTTGTTGTATTCCTAAAAAGTTTGAGATTCTTTTCTCATTGTTCTTGAATCTTGACCTTATATCTTAAGAACAATGCAGTCATTTGACTTATCAAGTTTCCGTTGAATCTATGGGAAAATAAATTAAAGGTAATAATAATTCCTTGTCCAGTCAGTCCTGCCTAACTGCTGAAGCCTACCAAGTACTAATTGCATTGGATTCCCTCTTTTGGAGACATCATATTTGGAAATAATTGATATTTGAAATTCCTATCGGTGTTGCAGGTTAATAGTTGGGACATAATACATTATATAACCTAAAATATATATGATGAAACTTGTGTACTTTTGTTTCTTTTGCAGGTTAATAAAACGTCTTGAAGTCAAGCTCCATTCATTTGTTATGGCCTATGGGTGCCTCCTAGCCAATACATGGTATGCAAAATGATTGGTGAACAATTGAATCAAGTTAGTTGACTGTACAGGGACAAGGGCTTTGTTCCATCAATGATCTATGTGGTATGTTTATAATGCTCTCATGTGATTTATTTTGTTGGTTCGGATCCTTCAAAATCTACAACTAGATGATGTGCTCAGTTTGTATTACGTAGAATAGAAGAGCTCCCTAACATAGATATGAGAGTTTGGGTAACGTTCTTGAAACATATAAGATTTAATAAGTGTTTATGATGATGTACTGTTTATTGCAGAGTTGTGGTGATTCTGCGAGAAGAGGAAAGCTAACATGGTGCTACCATTAGAATTTTCTCATACTCGTGGAGAAAATCCATCATGTAACCATTGAAAACTAATTAATATAATTTATTTATCTGGTTTTATAATCAAGGTTGAGGAAAGTTCCAAACTCACCTATATTGAGTCATTATACATTGCATTTGAAATTATTGAAATTCATCCAATGTTTGCAGCGTTCAGTTTTTCTCAAGAGGGTGGGTGTCGGTATTGCATATTTTTATTAAATAATAATATATTGGTTAGCTCATCCACGTGAAAATTAACTTTACATTTCATGCCTTCGTAGTATCATAGAAACTCCTAACAATCTATTGTCAAAATTGACGGGCGCAGCAACGCGCGCCATCATGATCTAGTATTTAATTGTGAGATCTATATTTTATTGTGTATAACTTGATCTATTATGTTATTGTGTATGTGTTAATTATTATGACATGATAATTTGTCTGACACGATCTGTTGTGTAAGCACAATTGACTTAATGTTAGATCTATACATTACTAGTTTTGCTACACGTTTCACATATTTTACTCTAGCTATTATCATCTTATAATAGGGATGATATGTTGGTGGCACTGCATATGAATTTAATTTTTCTTAGCCTTGCAAAAGCACTTATGAGTAAGAATACAAATCATATGAACTTGCATTATTTGTTGGTATCTTTTCTATGTTTATGTTCTGACTCCAAGATATATTTGTACATTTGTCTCGTGTTGTGCCATGAACATCAGGAAGTCAACTACCACATCCAGTTAGGGCTAAGGATGTTAGGTTTAGTCCAACATTGATGTGAGGCAACCCAACTTATAAGGTGGGGAAAACCTCACCCATGAGGCTAGTATTTTGGGTTGAGTTAGGCTAGACCTTATTTGGTTGTGGACATCGGTGGACCTAGGCTGGTATGGTGCTGGCTCATGTAGAGGTGAGCTGGGATAGACCTTTATTCGTGCTAACAAGTGGTATCAAAGAAATGTTATTGAACTCCTCGTAACAGGAGACATATGCTGTCGCTGGGATGTACTTGGCATTAGGAGCCCATACTCGGAAACCCCTTAACATCTCCATGACAGGGGAGCCCATTCTTCCCGATGTGTGATGGGGGGTGGGGATTGTTAGGTCTAGTTCCATATCTGAATATTGATGTGAGGGAACATGACTTATAAGGTGAGAGAAAACCTCACCCATCAGGCTAGTCTTTTGGGTTAAGTTAGGCCAGAAGCTTATTTGGTTGTGGGCTTCGGTGGACCTAGAATGGTATGGCGCTGGATGGTGTAGTGGTGAGCTAGGCCAAACTGTTGTCTGATCTAATGACTGGTATCAGAGGCCACACTACAACACGTATCGTAGGCTGTGATGCTTATAAACGCCAAGGCACACACCTAGTCGCCACGTTCGCGCTGGCGCAGCAAAAAACCCGCCAGGGATAACTGTGTCGAAAAAAGTTTTAAGCTGACACTTCAGCACATTGTCAACCGCCGAGCAACCGCTACCGCAACAACAAGGCATTAATGTCGCATCCCACTATAGGTCAACACTGACTAGGTGTCGGATAATAAGTGAGACGATGTCACAAAAATACTGCCTGCTACGGTATCTGGCAGTTGATGCTATATAGCAATTTTACAATTCAACCCCATTCAATATCTATCATGAACAGAATAACGAAGAACTCATAACAGACAAAATGCAACTTTAGTAGAATCAACATGATCATTCATTATATACATATAGTACTTCTGAACACAACAAGTTCATATCTCACATAGCTAGGTACATATCTAATTAATACTCACACATTCAAACTACTACAAAAGATGCACTATCACAGCTAGAGAGCCCGTTCCGACTCTGAACTAGAAGGCACAAACATCACCTTCCTAGAGTTTGTGTGGCAAACATAATCTTCCTAGTTTGATGTGAAACTGATAGTACCTTCGTTATCACACTTTGCTTTAACTTGAACGATAATATCTTGGCAACAAACACAAGAGAAGTTATGTTTCTCCTTCAGATATGCAAGACAACATATACTTTCCGACGAAATTGGATGAGAAGTACTAAGAGGCATGAACAATTACGTTCATTAGAGTATTATAGTACGTACCTAGAGTAATTAAGATTGGCATTGTAGGCATGATTAAGTTTAAAGATAGATTATCGTTTTGTTGATGGTGCAAACATAATAAGAAATTTTTAGCCTATAACTTCTAACAATTTTCTTCAGATTTTTCTTTTTTGCCCTAGTCATATTAATTTTATTGCCAAACCTATATCCCAGGAAGTACTTCTCGAATGAAAAAAATATTGTGACCTAAATCAATTGAAAAAATATCGGTCATGTTAACTTTCATTGGCAGATCTATATGTAGATATATATGTCTTGTGTTGGCAGAGCCATAAACTGAAAACAAGTTTACCACGCAGGAGACACAGGGCACATGCAGTGGCGGGGAACTTTGTTAGTGGTGTTGTTCGCCATTTCTATTAATTGCAGCTAGCAAGAGTTATGAAATTAGAAAGAATTAGATGGATAGATTAAGATAGTGGGCATGTAAGGTGTGTAGAACTATGGAAGCACATAGATAATTAACTGAGCACCATCAGCTAACGCACTGATTTAAGGAAGTGTATCTTATTATAGATCCCAAGGCATAGCAAACCGAACGATGCTATAAACAAATCCTAATGCTATCAAATTGAAACTATATATTCGAGCACCTGGGGACATATCAATATGCAGCCGAATGGCCTGGTCGAGGTCAGTGCCACCTCAGAAAAAAGTTGTTGTCCGGCTTGTCGTAGAGGTGTGTTCCGCCGAGGAAGACGGTGCGATCCCACGTGCCAGAGAGGTCAACGCCGCATGGAGAGGTACACGCCACCAAGGAAGATGGTGCAGTCCCATGTGCCGAGGAGGTCAGCGTCGCCGAGGAAGACGGTGTAGTCCCGTGTGCTGGAGAGGTCGGCGCCTCTGCAGAGAGGTGACTAGGGTTAGGGTTAGGGGAGAGCGGGTTGGTGGTTGGTGGGGATTTTTTTTGGATAAGGTTGAGAGGGACCTGTGTGTGGGATGAAAGGGCAAAACTATGGTGCTTAACTACACCATCCTCTGCCTTATCGAATTTTTGGCAAACCAAATGTGTCGTATATTTTCTAATATTCTGTTTGATTAATTAGTGTTGATTAGCAAGCCACCAAAAGACACATCAAAATAGAGATATCACTAATTTCAATTTCATATACATATGGGGATATCAATACACATATAATTGTGCATGATCTATCATGGCATTACACTGTCCAAAACTGAAGAAGTCACCAAAAGGATACTACATATTACTATAATCTACTACTAGATTAACTAGTACAAACTAGATACATCTAGCAACAAGCCTCTCCAACCTATCCTTAAGCTCCTGCATCCAGGTCGCCAAAGCGCACCGCTCCCTCATCCCTTCCACACAATCTCTTGCTTGAGCGCGCAATTTATTGATGGTAGCTTCCATCTGTTGGTCGTACACGACTTGCTACTCTTGCTCACTGTATTCCATCTCGCCACACCAGAGCTCGCGCAACACTTGTTGGAGGTGTAGTGCATGCTCTCGCTTAGCCCATTTGAACCAACGACATGAAAATTCGCCATCACAACACCACGTGAGAAACTTGCGCCTGGTGTGCTATGCGAACTCTTTGTCGTAGGCAAACAGTTACAGGAAAACCCCGAAATGCGAAATCCAGTGCCAATGAAATAAAAAACAACAACTGCACGTACGGGCATCACAAGACTAAATGAAGGATAGCGCATGGACTCCCTAGATCCTCGTCCGATTCCTGTCGCCGTCGCCATCCACAGATGTTTCATAGAGAGAGAAAAGGAGGTTGAAGAAATACGAAGT
Source organism: Avena eriantha (assembly GCA_910589775.1). Lineage (NCBI taxonomy): Eukaryota > Viridiplantae > Streptophyta > Magnoliopsida > Poales > Poaceae > Avena > Avena eriantha. Next base: position 477,793,986 of record OU342741.1, read on the forward strand.
GGGAGACGTAGGCAAAAGTACGACCCTGTGGGGGTTTTATTTTAATATTCGGATTGAACGACTCGGCTTCGGTGGGTTTTACCGGTCAGTGAGAGAAGTTTGTCAAGTCATGCATTTCAGACCCACAGTAAACATCCAGTGTTTTCCACGACTGTATTAATAGTGTCCCAGTTATTGTACCAAGGCATATATGAACGCTGGTACTGTTGGACAGTTAGCGCGGCGTACCTTAACACCGTGAATAAACATGCAATGGCATATAATCATCCGCCACCCTAGTAAGCGCCGCGAATTATCTTTATGCCGGGTTGAACACTTTCCAAGGTACTTTTTGCTTGTGTCGTCCCAAAAATTGCCGGGATGGGGTGGGAGGGAGCGGTATATTTGTAGTGCCAGTAACTGATCTCCTAGTAATAGGATGCATATGTTGTTACCGGAAAGTACTCGGTATCAGGGGCCCATGGTCGAAAAAACATGTAACATCTCGTATAGTGACACTTCGATAAATCATGTGAGAATATTGAGCCCTTTGCACACGGTTGCGATTTGGAGGCGCATCTCCCGCCCTCGCAAAGTGACACTTCGATAAATCGTGTGTACAGGCGATTTGAATTGTGTGAAGGCATGTTTTGTGTTAGTGAAACATAGTTCACAGGCATCTCAATTATACGAAAAACACAAACATGGAGGCAAAAATACATCTCGACTACACGAAAATAACAAAGTTGAGAGGAAGAAAATGCAGGTGAGACGTGACCCAGTTGCGACAACACGAGCTGAGAACAATTGAACGAAACTGCTTAGTACTCCCTTTGATCCAAAATATTTGACGTGGTTAGCATTCCGTATTATAATTACCTTGGGGGGAAAATAGTCATGTTTGTGGAGAAACATCATCAGCCACATGCTTATGTTTGATCTAACTGAAGTAGTTATTCCACTTCATGCCCCTATTTGGGACACTAGTGCACACCCCCCCTCTAACACCGGTTTGGGGGGCCCTCTAACAGCGGTTGTAGAACCGCTGTTGAGGGTTCGGTGTTAGAGGGGCCCCCTTTTAACACCGGTTCTTATACGAACCGGTGTTAAAGGGTGGCGCACGTGGGGCTGCCGCAGGGCTCAGGGCCCCCCTTTAACACCGGTTCGTAATATGAACCGGTGTTAAAGGTTCTGTGCCGCGGCAGGAAAAAGAGATAAATCTCTGCCGTGGCAGGAAAACGGCCTAAATCTCTGCCGCGGCAGAGTTCTGCCCCTGCCCCGTTCTGGGCGTATTTCTGCGGCGCAGCGGGGACGGGGAGGGGGGGGAGGGGAAATCGATCGGGAGCGGTATACACATACATCGTCATCGGTACATACGAGTACATGAATAATTAAGCAACTAGTATTATACACAACATCGTCATTGTGTGGTATTCTCCATAAACGTTGAAGCATCAAGTACAAGACAAACACGTTCAAGCATATATACAACGTTCATTTTGGTGGATATCTAAAGAGTTCTCCGCCAGGAGTGACGACCTCATCAAGTATGAACCCTGCCAATTCCTCTTGAATGGATCGTATGCGGTCAAATGGTAGGAGTTGGTCCCGCATCCGTTCGATCTGAATATATATGAAGAATGGGGTCAATATATATATAAGAATAAAACTCAACACAATTGATGGTAATAAAATAATGTTGTGTACTTTGTTTACTTACTCTAAGTTGTTCTAGTGCGGCTTGGCCCGTCGCACATATCGTGTTGCGAATGAACTCGCAAACATAGTACGCACATAAGTTATTGCCGTGTCCCTGATGCGCGCACTTTACGAGAATAGAGAGTTCAATCAAAATAATAATCAATAAAGCATGATATAATGGAATTGGAAGCGGAATCAAAGAGATACGCAGACCTAGCTAGCTAGTATTACTTACATTTTGGTCTACAAATTTTAGTTCTTCTGACCATTCACCCACGGCCCTGCCCGTGAACCTTTTCCAAACCCTGTCCGGCAAAGAAAATGGATAAAGGAGTAATTAATTACTTGTTGTCACGAAAGTTGCCGATCTAGTGCGATAATATGATTGAAATTACCTCTGGAGCATCTCTCTAAAGTCTGCCCATAGCTCTTTTTCTTTTCGTAACGAGTCCATGACAAGGACTTTTCCTGAGTCAGGTTGAATGACTAGCAGAATAAAGTGGAACCTACGCACGCATAACTCATCATCAGTTACACTTAACATCGAGTAAGCCGAAACAGAATGTGTACAAGAGAGGGTAACAGTACTCACGAGAAGTTGTAAGGCAATAGTATTTCCCTTTTGGTTTGTTGTCTCAGTAAAGACCTTAGCAATAAATCTTCTGTTTGCCCGGGTTTGGTTCTTACCACTTCTTCATGAACTCTATTTGGGTCAACGAACCCAATGTCAAAAGGTCCTCCTTTCATGCATTCCATAACCTTTTTCCTGCATAATAGTATATACATATATGGTGAGCATATATATATACATGTAATTAATGAAGTGAATGAGATGAGATAGAAAATACAGAAATAGTACTTACACACAATAAAGGCTGATGGCAGCTTTGTCGAGTTCCTTCTGGTTGAATAGAAAATGCAAGTCTTCAATGTTGAAGTCGATCTCGTCGTCTCCGCACAAGAAAATATCATCTCTTATATGCGCCGTGATCCATTCTTCCTTTCTCGTCTTGCAGAAATCAAGGTACCACTTGTGCAATCTTCGCATCTTTGTTGGTAGATTCTTGAGCTCCTCTTTCTTGACGAGATTCTTCCCATACTTCCATGGCTGTATGGGGTTGGCATCGCATTTGGGCAATTTGTCTCCCATGATGTTCAAGTATGCAATGTAAGTCATCCCCATCTCATTCGCATTTCTTTGTAGCTCTGCCTCGTAATCATTTACGGGAGGAGCGTCCCGTGTGTCGAACACTTGGAGCGGGGCGCATGATTGGTTTTCCTGCTCTCCGAGCATGGGAACTGTTTTCTAGGGTGCCACACGACTGCTACTTTCAGTCTCCCTACGACGCCTTGCATCCGCCTTCAAAATCTGGCGCTCGTAGTCCGGCACAAGTGGGGTTTCAGGTTTCAAAAGATTTTTGTAAAACTTCTCCACCACCGCCGGATCTATTTTCTCCTTTGGCTCGGCCCGTCTAGGTGCAAAGAATTTCTTGACCTCTTCTTCCGAGATCCTATTGGTCTCCTCTTCGCTGCGATTCCACGGTAAAACCGGCAATGGCTTGGCGGAAGGCTGCGGGACGTAGTTTTTTGAACTCTTTGGCGTACGGTTTCCTGCGGATTTCTTTGTGGCACTGCTAGTGATGCTCTTCGTGGCAGTGCTCTTCCGCTTACGCTGAGGAGATGGCTGAAGCGCCGGAGATGGCTGATGGGCAGGAGATGGCTGGCGCGCCGGAGATGGCTGGCGCGCCGGAGATGGCTGCCGCGCAGGAGATGGCTGAAGCACCGGAGATGGCTGCCGCGCAGGAGATGGCTGAAGCGGCTCAGACTGCTGACGCGGCGGAGACGGCGGGGGTGCCAGTGGCTTCCAATTTGGAAGCACGATGTGTTCCTTCTTCCAAAGAATGGTTGTTTTCACTGCAAATTTGAGTTGAGTTTCCCCTTCACCTGTAGCATGGTCAAGTTGTGCTTCCTCATATTCCTTCACAACCTCATCCACTCCGACAATAGCATAGCCATCTGGAATCGGTCGGAGTGGTAAGTTCCACTAGCTACAGGAGGTAAGGCATAGCCGACAGCCACCTTAATGGATAAGCCCATTAATCTCACATACAGCTCAGCGTGTTCGCTCTCCGTGATCTCATCCACGGGGTATCGAGGACCCGCCATTTCAAGCGTGGGCTGCACGTTCTCTGTGGAAGCCACGCTGCTTTTCCGCGTAGAGTCTGGGCCGCCGGCAGATTCCAATGCAGGCTCTTCGTGCCGCTGAGATGGGCCGGTAGCTTGATGGCTCTGTTGTGCATTCACTTGCGCATGCAGCGCCACAAGTGCATGTTCTATCTGTGTCATCCGCTCTGTACGCTCTTTTTCTTTTTTGCCGCGCCATCTGTAAGAGTCGCTCCACTCGGCAAACCCATCCTTCCACGTCATACCCCCTGTGCCTCGTGCATGTCCAGGGTGTTCTTTTTTACCGATGGCGCGTGTGAGCTGGTCATTCTCTCTGTCGGGATGGAAGGTCCTGGCGGTTGTTTCCTCGTATGCCGTGATGAGTTCAGTGACGGGTTTGGCAAGGATGGTTGGGAAGATACACAATCCTGTTTCTGGGTCCAACCTTGCCCCGATTCCATAGAACCAAGTCTTTGCACGTAGGTCCCACCCATGTGTCTGGGGTGTGATCCCTCTGTCACGCAGGGCCTTCTCAGCTTCCTCCCACTTAGGCCTCTGAGATATGTAGCCACCTGACCCTGTCCTCTGGTGATATTCCTTCTTCTGGGCATTTAGCGTATTGGTTTCTGACCTCTTTGTAGCTATAGCACCTTTCTTGTATGCCACAAATTCGCGCCAGTGAGGTCTTATCTTCGCATAATATGCGTCTTCGAAATCTGGAGTCTCGCGAGCTTTGAAAAATTTGTTCAATTTTGTCTTCCAGTTGCGGAAAGCTTCAGCCATCTTCTTTAGAGTCCACTCTTTGACCTTTTCCTTTATAACCGGTTTGTTTTCATCCTCCTCTGGCGGAAGGGTGAAATTTACCAACAGCGAATTCCAAAGCGTTTCTTTGGATCTTTCATCGACAAAGGTACCGTCGCCCTGCTTTGGCTTATTCCAATATTCAATTATGATTGGGATTTGGTTCCTAACAAGAACTCCAGCCCGACGTACAAATTTGTTTGCGGCCTTCTTGGGCTCCATCGGCCTGCCATCAACACAGACTGCTTCGATCGTGAACTTTGCACGATCTTTCAACCGATGGCTCGTGTCTCGCGTGCTGTTTTTCGTAGAAGAAGATGGTTGCTGGCTGGTCGATCCAGAGGGCTAAAAGAAGAAAGAAGCGTTAATTAATACATGTAGAAGAAGATTGTTGGTGGAAGTCACCAGAGGCTTAATCAATGCATATACCTCGCCGGACTTTGTAATCACTAAATTGCGTTCACCGGAGTCTTCATCTTCTCCATGACTACTTGAGCTGTCATCATGTCTCTCCAAGTTCAGATATTGTGAGGTGTCCTCATCGATAATGTTCTCCATTATTTCTTCTTCTTCTTCAAGGTTTCTACTAAGTCGATCCATAGTTTCTAAAACAATAATATTATCTAGAGTAAGAGAGTAAACATTCAAGTGGACTTGGATTCATACACAAATATACATATTATTCATACAAAAATACACAAATAAATACACAAATGAAATTAAAACCCTAAGGATGCTTGATCATTTTAAACGAGTTCCGAGGTGTCCAAACCCTAATTCGGAGAAATCCCGGATGCATATGAGAGGGGCTAGCTACAGTGGCTGACCGGAGGATGCTCCAGAAAGCGGCGGCTGGCGGCAGCGAGGTGACGACCCTAAACTAATACTAACTATAAAATACACTAAATAACCCTAAACTAAATACACTAAATACCAGCGGAGGCTTCGGTGTTGGCGCGCGGCGGATCCGAGCGGCGGCGATGGGGGTGGCGGCCGACGCGGGCGCGCGTGGTGGCGGACGGTGCTGGCGCGGCGGGGGGCGTCGACTGCGACGGCGAAGGCTCGCGCGCGCGGGGAGCAATGCACACAAGCCAAACCTAGTTATGCTAGGAGCAGTGGATCGGGTAATATAAGCTCATAGGGAATAATGCAACGGATAGGATACTCTATCTATCGATAAAATACCATAGTAGAATCGTATGCATCATGGCAAGAATGAAATACTTTCAAAATCATAGGATTCTTTTATGTGTGAGGCTATGCTTGCCTTGTTTGTTGATACCCAGATATAGATCTTCGGAAGCCTTGTGCTTGACTTGATTATAGCTGATCAAGTATTGTTCTTCAAGCTTCGATGATGTTGATCTCGGTCTTCGATCTCGGAGTCGGTATCGTATTCTACCGGGAAGAAGCAAACATCGGAAAGAAAGGGAGAACAACAATCAACACATGGCATCGATGCAATGATCAAGCAAGTATGATGATATGACAAGTTAAATAGATCTTAAACGAAACCCTAGGACATGCTTGATCATTTTAAACAGGGTCCGAAGGGTACAAACCCTAGAACAGGGGAACCCCAGAACACCTATGAGGGGATGATTTAGTTCTCTAATTAAAATTGTCATTTAAGTTGCTTAACAATGCATGATTATAGCTTAAACAAATAGATCTCAATTTTATGGACATTTTGATATACTATACATATTTTTCTAACTTATAAATAATTAGTTATTGAATTTATAAGATTTAAACCAATTTCTGAAATTATTAAACCATTTAAAAACCTTTTATTGTGTCAGGTTGTTTCTCACCGGGGCTGGGTCTAGCCACTGCAACAGATGGACGGGCCCGAGGCCACGTCGGATGCCACCGTGGCGGTCAGCGGTCAACGGGCCCACGGGCCACGCCGGCCACCACCGCGGTGACGTCATCGCAGCGGCCACCGTCGGTTTTCACCGGTGACAGCGACGGAGGGCGCGCGCGGGGCTGCGTTCGGGCGAGCGCGTCCAGGCGGACCAGATACTAGCGGCGCAACTGGCTTTTTGGTCGCCGGAGCAACAGCGACGACGGTGGTCTATGGCAGCGAAGGGCAGGCGCGCGACGCGAGCTCGGTACAGAGCGGGAGGAGGACGAGAAGGTGGTCCCTTCGAACCGGAAGCTCACCTTGAGCATGTAGCGCGCGACGGAGATGGTCGGAGATGGTCGTCGACGCGGAGGAGATGGTCGTCGGAGGCGGAGAGGCCGGAGGAGACGACGGTTTCGATCTGGCTGGGGGGAAGAAGGAAAGGGAAGGGCATTATAACCCCCCCCTTTAACACCGGTTCGTGGCTGGAACCGGTGTTAAAGGGGGGGGGGGGGGAATTCGTTTCGCGCCCGCACCCCCCCCTTTAACACCGGTTCCAGCCACGAACCGGTGTTAAAGGGGGGGGGTGTGCGCGCGCGAAACGAAATAAATGTTTCGGAATGTTGGAGTGATTCAGTCATGCTCCTGCCTATACCTGTAATACTCGCCACTGTAGTCGTCGTACTCGCCGCCGCCGTCATCGCTGTCGTCGTCGGGGTCGCCGTAATTGAACCTTGAAGGCTGAGTACGCGTGGGCTGGACTTGAGGGTAGCGCAGGCGACAGTGTCATAGGCCATGACGCTCTGGAGAGTCCGACCGCGCCACAATAGCCGATGGCCGGCCTCGTTGAAGTTCGGAGGAGGTGGGCCGTTCTCCTCGTGCCTGGAGAGCGCCCTCTCACGCCGATCCACGAAGAAGGCTTCCCAAGTAGGGAAATAGTCGGGATGCCATCTGGGATTCCTCCGCTGCTCCGGCGTGAGCTCGAAGTAGTAGTGGTTCGTGATGGCCATCCGGCACGCCACACCTAGAGGGACAGGAGGAACCGGCACGCCTCCGGCGCTCAGCATCCAGCCGACGGGGACACAGTAGCCCGGCGGGCAGGGGTAGTTCGAGGCGCAAAGCGCCTCCGCCTCCCTGGGGGTTAGTGCTACGGTGGAAGCCGTTAAAAATGGAGGGAAGAAATAGAAGGAAGAAAAATGGCTCATTTAATACATATACTGTTAACAGAAGAAATATGACATTGATTTCCATGTTGAGATACATATGTGTGCCAAAAATGGCTCAATTAATACATATAGTCAATCTTATGATCACGTCGGCCGTAACCATGGAGTATCAACGCCGTTTAACAGGATGGTTGGGTCAGTCTTCACTCTGAAGGGCGGAATTTCATCAAACTTATTATAATCTTCTGACATGTCTGTCTTGTCCTCCACTCCCGCGATGTTTCTTTTCCCTGAAAGAACTATGTGATGCTTTGGCTCATCGTGTGATGTATCTGTTTGCTTATTTTTTCTTTTTTTCGGTTTGGTAGACATGTCCTTCACATAGAAAACCTGAGCCACATCATTGGCTAAGACGAATGGTTCGTCTAAGTTCTTGTCTACCTTCATAAGATTGTTGAGATCCACCGTTGTCATTCCGTACTTCTTGTCTACCTCAACCCTCCCTCCTGTTAGCTTGACCCATTTGCATCGAAACAAGGGGACCTTAAAATTAGGTCCATAGTCAAGTTCCCATATCTCCTCTATGAACCCATAATACGTGGTCTTTTTCCCATTGTCTTCTGCTACATCGAAGTGGACACCACTATTTTGGTTGGTGCTCTTTTTATCTTGGCCTATCGTGTAAAATGTATTCCCATTTATCTCGTACCCTTGGAAAGTACATACAGTCGAAGATGGTGTCCTGGCCAACAAGTACAGCTGATCCCCAACAGTGGTGTTATTCGTGAGAAGTCTTTGCAGCCAGCCGCCAAAACTCGCCATGTGTTCACTTATAATCCATTAATCAGACCGCCCCGGGTGTTTAAGGCGTATTAAATTCTTGTGTTCATTGATATACGGGGCAACCAAGATAGATCTTTGTAAAACCATGTAGTGTGCTTGATTGAGAGAATGCCCGTCCCTACATATCATTGCTTTACATCCTAGGGTGCCTTTTCCACGCAGTCTCCCCTCATGTCGTGATTCTAGAACACCAATCGCCTTAAGGTCAGGAATAAAATCAACACAGAACTCAATGACCTCCTCTGTTACATAGCCCTTGGAGATGCTTCCTTCTGGCCTAGCACGGTTATGAACATATTTCTTTAAGACTGCCATGTACCTCTCAAAGGGGAACATATTGTGTAGAAATACAGGACCGAGAATGGCAATCTCTTCTACTAGGTGAACTAGGAGATGCGTCATAATATTGAAGAAGGATGGTGGGAACACCAACTCAAAGCTGATAAGACATTGGGCCACATCTGTCTGTAACCCTGGTAGGCTTTCTGGATCGATTACCTTCTGAGATATTGCATTGAGGAATGCACATAGCTTCACAATGGGTACTCGAACATTTTCAGGTAGAAGCCCCCTCAATGCAATCGGAAGCAATTGTGTCATAATCACGTGGCAGTCATGAGACTTCAGGTTTTGGAATTTTTTCTCTGCCATATTTATTATTCCCTTTATATTCGACGAGAAGCCAGACGGGACCTTGATACTGCTCAGGCATTCAAAAAAGATTTCCTTCTCTGCTTTGGTAAGAGCGTAGCTGGCAGGAGTTAAGTGGCATCGTTTACCCTTCTCGTTCTCAGGATGCATAGGCTCTTCAGGGTCTTTCGGACGTTGCTGGTCCTGCCGTGCTTCCGGTGTATCTTTTGTCTTCCCATACACTCCTAGGAAGCCTAGCAGGTTCACGCAAACATTCTTTGTCACGTGCATCACGTCGATTGAAGAGCGGACCTCTAAGACTTTCCAATAGGGTAGGTCCCAAAATATAGATTGCTTCTTCCACATGGGCGCGTGTCCGGCATCGTCATTCGGAACAGATAGACTGCCAGGACCTTTTCCAAAGATTACTTCTAGGTCCTTGACCATACCAAATACCTCCTCACCGGTACGGAGGATAGGCTTCCTCCGGGGTTCTGCCAGACGTTTGAAATGCTTGCCTTTCTTTCTTACTGGATGTAGGTTCGGAAGAAATCGACGATACCCTAGGTACACAACATTCTTACATTTATCCAAATATACACTTTCAGACTCATCTAAACAGTGTGTGCATGCATTGTATCCCTTGTTTGTCTGCCCTGAAATGTTACTAAGAGCAGGCCAATCATTGATGGTTATGAAAAGCAATGCTCGTAGGTCAAATGGCTCCCCTTTGTGCTCATCCCACATACGTACACCTGGTTTGGCCCACAGCTGTAAAAGTTCTTCAACTAATGGCCTTAGGTACACATCAATGTCATTGCTGGGTTGCCTCGGGCCTTGGATGAGCACTGGCATCATAATGAACTTCCTCTTCATACACAACCAAGGAGGAAGGTTATAGATACATAGAGTCACATGCCATGTGCTGTGACTGCAGCTCTGCTCACCAAAAGGATTCATGCCATCTGTACTTAGACCAAACCTTAAGTTTCTTGCGTCACGTGCGAAGTCCGGGTACTCTCGCTCGAGTTTTCTCCACTGTGACCCATCAGCGGGGTGTCTCAACATCGCGTCTTTCTTACGGTCTTCCATGTGCCATCGCAACAACTTGGCATGCTCTTTATTTCTGAAGAGACGTTTTAACCGTGGTATTATAGGAGCATACCACATAACCTTGGCAGGAACCTTCTTCCTAGGGGCCTCGCCCTCAACATTGCGAGGATCGTCTCGTCTGATCTTATACCGCAGTGCAGTGCATACCGGGCATGCATCCAAATTCTCGTACTTCTCACCGCGGTAGAGGATGCAGTCATTAATGCAAGCATGTATCTTCTGCACGTCTAATCCTAGAGGGCAGACAACCTTCTTTGCTTGGTATGTACTGTCGGGCAACTCATTATTTCTTGGAAGAAGATTCTTCATTTTTACCAACAACTTTGAAAATGCGCTGTCAGTCACACCGTTCTCTGCCTTCCATTGCAGCAAATCCAGTGTGGTACCTAGCTTTTTGTGGCCATCTTCGCGAGTTGGGTACAACAATGTTTTGTGATGCTTTAACATCTGCTCCAGCTTCTCCTTCTCCTTTTCAGTTTCACATTCTTCCTTTGCATCAGTAATGGCCCGACCAAGATCGTCATCAGCAGGCCCATTTGCTGCCTCTTGATCTTCATTATCTACCCCCGTTGCAGTATCATCATATTCAGGATACATATTATGATAGTTGTCATCATCCTCTTCTTCTTCGTTGTCTTCCATCACAACCCCTTTTTCTCCGTGCTTGGTCCAACAATTATAGCTGGGCATGAAACCGGATCGAAGCAGGTGGGCGTGAATGGTTCTGGTATTTGAGTAGTCTTTCTTGTTCTGACAGTGAACACACGGACAGCACATAAAACCATTGTGACCACGGTTTGCATTAGCCACAACGATGAAATTTTGGAGGCCCGTAATGTACTCGGGAGTGCGGCGGTCACCGTACATCCATTGCTGGTTCATCTGCATTAATATATAGTATATATCAAAAAATAATAGGGAGATGACCATTTATATATATACTACATCAATGACAGATGAAAGGATAGTTGCCGACCTCGACCGAGAAGGAAAGAGCAACGAGAAAACTTATTTTGAGCTCTCGGGCATTTCACCGAACACCTCTTGTGCATACGAAAAAAACACAAACTAGCACACTTCACACCCTCTTGCTAGGCTCCAAAATGAGATAGTGAAAAAATGGAAGAGTGGGGTGTGGGTTGCGGTGTCTTATATAGCCCCCCCTTTAACACCGGTTCAAGCCACGAACCGGTGTTAAAGGGGGGGGCTGCGCGGGCCACTGGTGCAGGGGCCTTTAACACCGGTTCGTGGCTTGAACCGGTGTTAAAGGGGGGCTCCTTTTGGCTGCACGGGCCACGCTAGTACAGGCCCCCCCTTTAACACCGGTTCGTAGAAGAACCGGTGTTAAAGCCCATTTCCAGGCTCAACCAAAGGCCTCGTTTCCACCAGTGGGACATCACGGTAGGTTTTACCCCATTTGATAATCCGGATATATTTTAGCCTTTAAATTTTACATGACTGTCGTCGGATTGAGGACAACTACGCCATAAGGGGGTCCTCGAGCGTGGGAAAAGATGGGGTGTGAGACGTACGGTTCTCCAGGATATTGAGCACACGAGCTTACCCAGGTTCAGATCCGACTGCGGTGGACAGATCCTACTCCTGCGGTGGACAGATCCTAGGGTTACAAGAGAGTCCTATCCAGCTACAATACAGAGTCGATACAGAGTACATCTTGAACTACAAGTATTCCTACATGCCTAAGTCGCTAAGTCTTCTGGACCTTCCCGTAGCCGGATGGGCTTCCATCTTCTCTCTCCGACTGGGCCACCCGTGAAGCATACCTCTAACACGAAGTGAGCCACCTTGGTCAGTGAGTCATAGTGGGTATACACGAAAAGTATATCCCCGACAGTAGCCCACAGAAGTGTCCAAGACCCAAAGTCAGATTTCATCGTCTAGCTTGATTCTTCTTCGGCTTTAGAATCTTGAAGGGTTCTGAAAACTTCACAAAAAGGTAGGATTCGAGTCACAAGTGAGTCAAACTTGTTGATATCTCATCATTGCTTCCATGCTCGATTTCAAACTGAGATGGAACGTGATTTGTGACGTAACCTGACAATGTTCTAGGTCTTGTCACATCACTGACAAATATTCTATCAGTGTGACCATTGGTAGGTCCCGCATCATGCGAAACCGAGACATCCTTTGAATGCGAACACAGAGATCGAGGCGGCTTTGGCTTCACGGGGAAGTTGCCCCTTATGTTTAGTGATACGTGGCGTTAATTCCGTGCATTTAACACTAATCTTGGCGCATGTGGGCTTTATAAGGGGTAAACAATCCATATTTTCTCCACCACTGCTCTTGTTCTTCCTCCTCCCGAAGAAACCCTGTGCTCCTCGTCTTCCTCTTGATCCTCCACCAAATCCACTTGCAGCGCCCATTCGTGGGCAGCCTCAGACAAGATGACCAATGCATCGAGCTCTGCAGGCGCGACATCGTCAGTGGCGGAGGATAAAAGGTACCACGGGATTTGGATCCCATGCGTTCTGAGCGATGAGAAGCTCAAATTCATGGAGGAAGAAGGATTTCTCCGCACCAGCGCATGGCAAAGCGGCCTAGACGAGGCCCTCCCCGCACCACATGATGGTGAACGGGTTCACTTTGGGACCCATCTGGATCGCGGCCTATAGCATCCCAATTGTCTAACAATTGTAATGCTACTTGTCTTGTCTATATATTTCTACTTCTTACATATAATTAATTGCATCATCATTATATCATGCTCATGTCACCATGCCACATTGCATTTGAGCATCACATAAAACCTCTTTAATTTGTTTCTTATCCTATATGCATTTATATTGTATTGCTGGTGTTTGCCTCTTGATATATTGTATTTTCTTTTTGATAAAATGCTTGATTCCCAAGCTGAGCTGGGGCATATATTTTATTAACTCCACCACCTTTCTTATCACTACCTTATAATTCCGCCATCCAAACTATATATGAGCACTTGCATTTCTCTTGATATTTATCTAGCTCATATGTTTTAAGATGGATCCACTTCTAAATCTACATGCTCCCCCATATGTTATTAATTGTTTTCACAATAATAAGTATCTGGAGCCGCATGGTCACCTTTGCATGCCATGTGAGTAGAATTCCTCGTCAAAGCTTCCATATGGGTTTGATGGCATACTTAATCATGTTTGTATATGTATGAGGCTAAATAATCAACTAGTGGGACACACACACTAGCATTGCCTATTCATGTCCATCTATGGTTGATAGTCATCTACTCCATATGAGTAGCAAGATTGTTTCTTTTGTTTGGCCAAAATTCAAACTATTTTGAATGCATGTGTTGATAATAGGACCATATGAACTTATAGTTGTCTTCACAATTATAGTGGTGGCCTTTAATGACCATGCATGGCCCATGCAAAGCCCTCTCTTTTCCTTTAATTGTTTTTATTTGGATTATTATGGGAAGTTTGTATGTTTTGAATTCATGTGAGTTAGTACCATTCCAAATAAAACCTCCATGGTGACCTTTCTTCTCTTCTTCTCTTCTTTTGGTTTGTTTGGTTTGTGAAATCTCTTAGAAGCTTATTTAAAATCTTGTTTTAAATATAAATCTAAAACAATAAGAGAAAGAGAGGAGACGAGAGCTATCCTTCTAACTATCTACCCGAGCTATCCATTAACCTACCTCCCTAAAACCTAAATTACCTAGCTAGGTTTTAACCCCACCCCACCATCTATCCTAGCCGTGGCAAGCAAGGCCACACCCCTTCCCTCTCACCTGGCCGCCGAAGCCACCCTCCCCTGGTCCCCTCTCTCTCTCTCACGTGGAGCCACCATCGAGCAAGGAGGAGAGAAGAAAGAAACAATCTACCCGAGCTCTCCTCTGTTTTGGCAAAAAGCTACCTTCTTCCCACGTGCCTTCCTCCCCTCTCAACCACCACCACCATGTGCCCCAGCTCCTCTCCGTTATATCCCTAGGTCACCCAGATCGAGATCCAGACCTAGACACCCTGCCCCAGCCTTCCTCATCCATGGCCAAAACCCTAACCCTAGCTTCGGCCCCCTTTCTAGCCGACGATCTAACCCATGTAGAGCAGTACCAGGAGCACGGGGAGTTCTAGCTGCTTCCTCTACCTCAACCAGAACCCGCGGAACCGCCTGGAACCCACTGGAGCAAGCTCTCTGTCGTTGTGCACCGCCACAGGATGACCTCGCCGCCCACGAGTAGCGTTAATGGTCGCCCCCGCCTCGAGCGTGATATTCCACACCAACACCACCACGGTGAGCCCACCAAGTCCCCTGATACGACCTCTCGCTCCTTAGCTTCCTGTAGCGCTACCGCCGTCCATCAAATGCCCTATGTGCGCTGCTGTCGAGCACGCCGGCCCGTGCACGCCACCTCGTCGCCGGCCGCCCCTTGTGCTTCCGTGAGTGCAGGGAGCAACTCCTGAGTCCCTTGCGCCTTCCCAGCGCACACCCGCTTCCCAAAGCTCGCCGGAGCATCACCTTCAAAGACATCACCGTGCCAGCATGCGCCAGCCACAAATAGCATTAATAATAGCAGCGTCGAACCTCCTATGTTCCTCGTCGATTTCCTGCCGCTGCAGCTATCCTACAGTCATGCAACCTGAACAGATCTTGTAGCTAGTGAAATGGATCGTATGGGCACCTAGAGGGGGGGGGGAGGGTGAATAGGTGCTACACCAATTTTTAATTCTTTTTCAATTTTAGGCTTAGCACAAAGGTAAATTCTATAGATAAACTAATGTGTGGAATTTCCCTATATGCAAACCTATCTACTAGCGAGTAAAGAGCGAGTGGGAGAGGAACGAGTGAACCGAAGTGAAGCACGCGGAGACACAGGATTTGTTTGACTGCAGTTCCTTCCTTGTTAAGGGAAGTACGTCTACGTTGCAGTGTGGGCGGTACAAAGACCACCACGCCACAAAAGACCTCACCCTGTTCTCCGATGGATCTCGCCACAACAGGCCTGATCCACCTTCCACTATAGGTACCCTTCGAGGCGGGCACCGACGCCTTTACACAACTAGCGGGGCAACAACTCCACAACAACTTGGAGGATCCCGAAATGACAACAAGCTGCCACAAGAACAAAGTTGTCAAATACAATAACAAGATCTAGGTATTAACAAGAATACTAGATCATGGATTTCTCCAAGTGAATGGAGAGGAGTTGAAGATCTTGATTCTTGATGTTGATGATGAACTTCTCCTCCTTCAATTCCACCAAAGATCAAGACCTTCGAGTGGTTGAAGTGGGAGATCGAGATTTAGAGCTCTTGCACAAGGTCTGGTCAAATTCGAGTGAATCAAGAAGTCTGGACGTTGGGGAAGAAGGGGTACTTATACCCCCTTCCAAAAACCAGCCGTTGCACACTTTGGGGGCCGGATTATCCGGCCCAAGTGAGGGCTGGATTATCCGGTATGGGGAAACACCGCCCTAGACTCCGAATATCCGGCAGATAATCTGCCCCCTCAAAGTGAGACGCGCCGAGCTTGACCTTGATCAGCTTCTGGGGGCCGGATTATCCGGCCCAATGCGAAGGCCGGATTATCCGGCCTGGGGAAGAAAAACCACCCCAGTTCGGATTTTCCGGGATAAAATCCGACCGGATACCGAGCGACACGCCTTGGCACCTTTTGCTCGAAAACTGGGGGCCGAATTATCCGGCCCTTGCGAAACCCGGATTATCCGGCCTGGGGAGGAAAAACCGCCCCAGTTCGGATTTTCCGGGAGAAAATCCGACAGGACACAGAGCGACGCGCCTTGGCTTCCTTGAGAGATGAGGTAGGCCGGATTATCCGGCCCTCCTCAAAACTTCCTGCACACTTAGCACACATGAAAAGTCTCCATAGTATTGTTATCTAACACGCAAAACAAAGGAAACATGAAATGTTCTTTCAATCTCCCCCTTTTTGGTGTTAGATGACAATACCAGGATTTGCAGGAGAAAGACACAAGACAAACAACGATAACTATGAAAGGGACTCCCCCTCAATGTGTGCATAATAGAGTTTTGCATTGGAATACAAATGTACACAAATAGGTGAATCTATTCCATAGACATAAGGGCAAAGGCACATGCCACCGAAGTAGAGAATAGGCATCCTTGACAAAAAATCACAATTATCATTGGATAACCATTATGAGCGCGCGTCTTCCATGATAAACCTCCAGCAATAGGATATGAATAGATATAGCCATGAGCCCATGATATGAAGTCCATAGGTATCATCCAGACAAACACATAAAGTCTCAACCACAAAACACAAACCATGAATTTAAAAGTTCACGCTAAATGGGCATAAGCAAGAAATAACGAATAAAAAGTGAGTGCTTATGCCCGACCCATGCAAATCCACGGACAACCTAATAGAACTACTTCTCCCCCTTTGGCATCGAGACACCAAAAAGGGAGAAGAGCGATGCTAGCGCCCGATGGGATCACTCATCATAGTCCTCGTCCTCGTCCTCTTCTGCATGCTCGTCCTCATCCTCATCTTCAAGTTCCTCAGTGTCACCTTCCTCATCATCAGCATCAGCAGCAGGCGCAGAGGGGAACAAGTGACGCTCCAGCTCACCATAGTTCAGCCCGGAGGAAGAGTTCCACCGAGGTGTAGGAGCCGGAGGAGCACCTGAAGCGCCAGACACGTGGTGGAGAATGAGCTGCTGGGAGTGAGCCAACTCATGGCGCTGCCTGTATGCCTCGTACTGACCCTTGCGCGTGTCCACGCCCATGCAAAGAATGTGACGCTGGAACCAGTTCAGCTGCTTGATCTCACGGGCCACGGGAGGCACTGGGGGCCTGCGAGCATCTCTCATGAGGCCCTCAGGAGCAGAGGAGGGGTGAGCAGTCTTCCGAACCTTGTTGTATATCTTCTTGCCTTGTGCACCGAGTCAATGTGGAACTCCTCGGCAGGAAGCAGGTGGCGGATGAGCATCATAATGTAGGGCGCATAGGGAATGGACAGACGGTTGAACATAGCATCACACAGCTCATGGTAGATGAAGTCCATGACATCCAGCCTGTACTGCACTGACTCGTCCTCGCAGGAGGCAACCTCATGAGAAAATTGAAGTAGCTGAACAAGGTGACCACGGATGCTGTCATTGTTGCCCCCACTCGGTGTAATAGAGTCACGGAAGAGACCTACCAAGGGAACATAGATGGGGGCAAGACCAGCCACAGTACCGACAATTCCATTGTCCACAGTGCACGGAGAGAGAGCTGCATCCTTGTTGGGCTTCAACTGAGTGATGATGCGGTGGCCACTGGCTCTATCCCTGCTGCCGAAGGAGTACCCCAGAACCTCAGCAAACACGTGAAAATCAGCAGTCATTGGCCTATCATGAGTCATCCACTTCATAGTGCGACGCTCATCCCCACATATAACCAAAGTGGAGAAGAACTGCTTCACCACCTCAGAGTCAAAGGAGCACTGGAGAGACATGAGATGGTGCAGCCCCATCCTCTCAGCCACATACATCGCATCCACAAGATGCGCCTTCTCCAGGGCATCAGCAAGTACCAAAGGGTGCATAGGCCTAATGGTCAGCCTGGCATAGATGTCTTCATAAATCCCCTTCTGTTCGGCACACCTAAAGCGGGTATTCCGCAGCTCATCATCATGAGGCAGCTCAGCAAAAAAGTCACGGTGACGGATGGCAGGGAAGGAGACTGCATCCAAAGCCCTGTAGTTGATCTTGGGCTCCTTGCCCTTCCTCTTGGACACCCCTTTCCTAGTCCTCTTGGATTGTTCAGCCATTCGCCTCTCTTCGTTCTTCCTTCTCCTCAATTCAACTTCGTCCACTAGGTTACCTTGACCGTCGTCCCGAAAGTACTTAGCGCGAGGATGGCGCTTGTAGGTCTTAGAAACACCGGAACCACCTGTGAGGAGAATAAGGGCGATAGCAAGGGGATAAGCATACACACAAGTCTAGGAGAGAGCATGGAAAAAGTAGTCAAAAAGTTCATAGGACAAAACTACTCAATGCATACACATAGTGAAACTGAAGAAGAATTTAATCTGTCAGGCCAGATTATCCAGCCTGGCCAGGGGCGGATAATCCGGCCCTGGCAGAAATTTTCAATTTCACCAAGAATGCATGCAAAAAAGTAGATCGGGCCTAAAAACTGTAAGACTACGAGTTCTATGCGAAAACACATCCTTCTAGACAATGTTCCACCCAACAAGATACACATCTAGCCAAAGATGGGGAGAGAGGGAGTTACCCTCACTCATTGGAGGAAGAACGCGGAAGAGAAGGTACCCGGAGGCATGGAGAAGAAGATCCGGGGGAGGCCCGGAAAATCCAGTGGCCAGAGAGGCTCCGGGGAGGGTGAGGGGCGGCAGGCGGCTGTTGGGGAGGAGGAGAGGGCTGGGGGAGAAGTGCTGCTCGATATGAGCCCTCCCCCCGAGTCCTGCCCTTTAAGATCGAATCCTCCAGGGCCGGATTATAAGGCCAACACTTGGGCCAGATTATCCGGCCTAAATTCTGGGATTCTGTTATACACAGAACCAGGCCCGCGCGTCCCCAAACAACACCCCCACAAGGTGTACAAGGGACTTGTGTGCAAGAATAGATGGCTTAGGGGTAGGGAAGGCTTAGGATTAAGAAAGCAAAACTGAGATGGTACTAGACACTCAAAATTGCAAAATCCAAATCAAATGAAAGCCAAGATTGAGTGTGATTCCCATAAGAACATGAGAGAGAAAAGAACATCCAAAAACATCCAATTCTCCACAAGGGAGAGGGCGGTGGCCGAAGCCACCTTGTTGGAGTGTATGGTGTGACACCGCGAAGATATATCTTGGGTTCACGACCAATACTCATCAATAAGCTCACATATCACAACATGATATTAAGAGAAATGATATAACTTGCTATTGGCATTATGGGGGGAGGGTTAGCCCAATAAGTTAGGACCACACTCCCCCTATATCCATGCCCACACCTAGACCAAACAAGGATTGAGATGTACGAGTGAGTGCATGGGTAATCAAGACAAACTCCCGGAATCAATGATATTTAGCTCATTCCTCAAATAGCAGAATCTTGCTTCATCAAGTGGCTTTGTAAAAATATCCGCCCATTGGTTCTTCGTGCTCACAAAAGATAGATCAGTATCGCCTCGAGCAACATGGTCACGAATAAAATGATTCCGAATCTCAATATGCTTCGTCCTTGTGTGCTGAACTGGATTGTACGCAATTTTGATAGCACTTTCATTATCACATAAAAGAGGCACTTTGTCAAAATTGACACCGTATTCCTTTAAAGTTTGCCTCATCCACAATAATTGAGTACAAGCGCTAGCAGCAGCAACATATTCAGCTTCGGCGGTGGAGAGAGATATACAATTCTGCTTCTTGGAGGACCAACATACAAGAGATCTTCCCAATAATTGGCAAGCTCCAGAAGTGGATTTCCGATCATCCTTATCACCAGCCCAATCTGAGTCAGTATAACCACATAAAGAGAAATTGGAGCCCTTGGGATACCAGAGACCAAAGTTGGGGGAATGAACCAAATATCGAAAGATCCTCTTGACCGCCACTAAGTGGCTTTCTTTAGGAGATGCTTGATACCTTGCACACACTCCCACACTCAACACAATATCGGGTCTAGATGCACAGAGGTAAAGAAGAGAGCCGATCATGTACCGGTATACCTTTTGGTCCACATCTTTACCATGAGGGTTGAGTTCGAGATGACACTTTGTTTGCATCAGAGTAGCGACACCATTTAGATCCGTCATCTTGAATGTCTTGAGCATGTCTTGGATGTTCTTTGCTTGATTAATAAAGGTTCCTTCTCTAAGTTGCTTGATCTCGAATCCAAGAAAGAACCGTAATTCCCCCATCATAGACATCTCAAACCTGTCAGTCATAAGCTTTGAAAATTCATCGTTAAAAGCTTTGTTAGTAGAACCAAAGATGATATCGTCTACATATAGTTGGCATACGAAGAGCTCCCCCTTGACCATAGTAAAAAGAGTGGGGTCGATTTTCCCAACTTCGAAGCCACGATCTAACAAAAGCTCTTTAAGGTGCTCATACCACGCACGTGTGGCTTGTTTAAGGCCATAGAGTGCCTTATCGAGTTTGTAGACATGGTTCGGGAAGTTAGGATCTTCAAACCCCGGGGGTTTCTTTATGTATACCAACTCATGTAGAGGACCGTTAAGGAAGGCACTCTTGACGTCCATTTGCTGTAACTTAAAATTGTTATGAGCAGCATAAGCAAGTAGGATACGGATGGACTCAAGGCGAGCCACAGGAGCATAGGTCTCGCCGAAGTCGATGCCCTCAACTTGGGAGTAACCTTGTGCCACAAGTCTTGCCTTGTTCCCCACAACAATGCCATTCTCATCTTGCTTGTTCTTGAAAATCCACTTGGTGCCGATAACATTGCGGCACTCTTTGGGTTTCTCCACTAGTTTCCAGACTTTGTTGCGCTTGAAATTATTCAATTCTTCATGCATAGCAACAACCCAGTCTGGGTCTTCAAGAGCTTCAAAGACATTCTTAGGTTCCACCATGGAGATATGAGCTTGATGCTCACCAAAACTGGCCAATTCTCTTCTTGTACACACCCTTCATCGAAGATCACCAACAACCTTGTCGAGAGTGTGAGCCTGCAACTCAAGGTTACGATCAGCCCGAGCCTTGCGACGAAGTTCAATAAGTTTGTTGTCTCTTGGTGGAGGAGATTCATCACTTGAGTCTTCATTGGAAGCATTTTCTCTGCCTTGATCAGTAGCTGGAAAATCAGTAGCAGGTGGTGGAGACGCATGCCCTTGAAGTGAGTCCGTAGCCATAACAGGAGGCAGCAGAACTGGAGAGTCAGGGCCGGATAATCCGGCCGATGGAGAGGCCAGATAATCCGGCCTGGGGTACTTGCAGCAGCTTCATCAGGAAGCCTGGGACTTGCTTGAACTGGCGAGGAGCCGGATAATCCGGGGTCAGCTGGAAAATCCGGCCTGGAGCTTGTATTGATATCTTCACCACCAAGAGCTGCATGGTCAGCTGGAGCGGGGTGGCCGGATAATTCGGTATCCACCGGAAAATCCGGCCTGGAGCTTTCTGGAGCATCTTGGCCTTCAGCAGTTGATGGAGATGGTGTAGAAGTTGCCCCCGTGGTTGAAGCATGTTGCGTATGTGTGGATGAGGGCTCTGTATGAGTAGAGCATTGTCCTTCTCAGTCCGCCACAAGGGGTTCCTCAATGGGGTAGAAGAATCCCACGCCCATTCTTCTTATGGCATGTTGGGGTATTTCAACATCTGCATCACAAACACCAACTTGCTCCACACGGGAACCGTCATTTTCCTCGAACACCACACTACAAGATTCTACAACAGTTCCGGAGAGCTTATTGTAGACTCTATAAGTGTGGGATTCGGCACCATAACCAACAAAAATACCTTCTAGAGCCTTAGATTCAAACTTAGATAAACAAACTCCTTTAATAAGAAAAAAATACTTACACCCGAATACCCGAAAGTATGAGATGTTTGGCTTGTTACCGGTAAGTATTTCATACGGAGTCTTGTCCAAAATCTTGCGGAGGTATAAACGGTTGGATGAATGATAAGCAGTAGAGATTGCTTCAGCCCAGAAATTATATGGAGATTTGAATTCGGCCAACATTGATCTTTCCATGTCCATTAGAGTTCGATTCTTCCTCTCGGCTACACCATTTTGTTGAGGGGTGTACGCACCGGAATATTGATGTCTTATCCCCTCTTCACTTAGGAACTCATTTAAGGTGTAGTTCTTGAACTCCGAGCCATTATCACTCCCTATAGCCAGAATGGGGACGTTGTGTTGACGTTGAACCTCGATGGCGAAGTCGATGAGAGTTTGTTGAGTTTCACTCTTCAACTTGAAGAAATAAACCCAAGTGTATCTTGAGTAATCATCAAAAATCACAAGACAATACTTCTTCCCACCGAGGCTTGCATGAGATGGAGGTCCAAAAAGATCCACATGAAGGAGCTCCAAAATCCTTTTTGAAGAGATAATAGTTTTCCTTTGATGAGGAGAATCATGCATTTTCCCTTCAACACACGCCCTGCAAACACGATCTTTGGCAAAAGAGACATTTTCTTTTAGTCCAAGAATGTGGCCACCCTTATGGAGACTTTGCAAAGTTCTCATATTGACGTGGGCTAGTCGGCGATGCCATAGCCAACCCGCGTCAGCCTTTCCGAAAAGACACATCGGATCTGTAGTGGTTTTCCCCAAAAAGTCCACCACGTACAGGTCGTTTTCGACATATCCCACGAAAGCGACTTTTAGAGACTTGCTCCACAAGAGTACCACTAAATCAGCATCAATGTAAACTGCAAAGCCCATCTTACCAAGGGCACGAACTGAAAGTAAGTTATACCTGAGGGTCTCAACAAGCATGACGTCCACGAGAGAGATATCGTGAGCCACCACAACTTTGCTGAGACCCAATACCTCAGATTTTGACTTGTCACCATAGGAGACGATAATGTGATCAAGGTTTGGCCGCATCTCCGTGATGATCTCCTTGCTTTCGGTCATATGACTCGTACAACCGCTATCGAGTACCCATTTAGACCCACCGGAAGCATATCCCTGCAAGAAAATTACTTCTTGGTTTTAGGTACCCATTTTTCAATGGGTCCTCTCATGTTAGTAACAAGGGTCTTAGGAACCCAAATAGACCAAGGAATGTAACAATCATAAGGCCCTACATAACTAGCATAAACATCACCATAAGAACATAATATAGTTCGAAGTTAGGATTGTTGATCCCTGCAAAACCATCATAATTAGTCTTGTCATTGGTAATGTTGCTAGTCTTCGATTGAGTAGTCTTGTTGTTGTTGTTGTTGTTGTTCTTCTTCTTCTTCTTCTTGTTTTTCTTGCTCTTTATCTTGGGTATGTAACCAAGACCTTCTTTACTGTTGTTTGTCCTTTTCCTGCTCAGTATCTCATCAACAACCCCTTTACCTTTGTGTTGAGAACTCCTTGCAAGATCTTCTTTTCCAAAGGATGAAGAGGAGGTACTTGGCACATCATGCCATTTTAATTGAGTTTGGAGCTGGTCATGAGACTCATTTAGAGTAGAATGATCACTCTTCAATGCCTTGTGAGAACTTTCAAGATCATCAAACTTCTCCAAAAGTCTAGCATGAACAGCCCCAAAATCAATCTTTTCTTTCTTTAGTTTCTTTACCTTGGCAAGAGCATGGTCACGTTCTTTAATGAGCTGAGCTATAGCTTCTTCTTGTGACTCCTCTAGGGATTCGAGTCTTTCTTCCAAAGAAACACGAGTTTCCTCTTCCTCTTCCAAGGCATTCTTCAAAGAGGCTATCTCCAAGGCATCTTCTCTTTCAATTCTGCCCCTTTTGTTCAAGGAGATCTTCGGCTTGAGAAAGTTGACTCATAAGAGCATCAAAATGGAGTTTGTGCTCACCTTGTAGGTTAGTGAAAAAAGTTTCCAAGGCAATAACTTCTTATTTCATTTCAAGACTGTCATGATCATCCATATCCAAAATTATGTTAGTCTTAGGAAATGAGGAGTTAGAAGTTGATACCTCTGATCCTCTTCCCATTATACAAGTGGCTTTGTTGTTGATGGCATTCTCGTTCGGTGAGTCGAAGAGACAGGAGGGAGTCGATGTGGTGGCCATAGCAGCCACTTCGCGGGAACTATCATCATCCTCTTCATCTTCACTTGCGGAGGAGTATTCCTCTTGACCTACAAGGACCATCTTGGGTTGCTTCTTGAAAGGGCCATTCTTCTTAGCAAACGGCTTCTTCTTCGGAGCTTTGGATTTCTCTTTGAGAATGAGCCTGCCACCATTGTCTTCTCTATTTTGATAAGGACACTCGGCTACAAAGTGTAGTCTATCTCCACAGTTGAAGCAAGTTCTCAATCTTGGGCCACTTTCTCTTCTTCCATTTGACCCATTCTTGCGCTCAAGTTCAGACTTGGCTTTGGCAGGGTCCTTCCAAAAGTTCCTTGCATAGAATGCCATGTACTCACCATGAGCACGTTTGACCTCATCGGGGCAGTCCATGGATACCCTGTCAAAAACTCCTTCATCGTCCTCTTACTCAACAACATTGGCTTTGAGAGCCACATTGACACCCTTTTGCATTCCAATGGCCCGAGCACGGGCATCTTCAGCATTCTTTGCCACCACTTTGAATGACGCCATTTCTTGCATGACTTCATTGGATGTCATTTGATGATAGTTGTGTCTACCTTGCAAGCTCTTCAAATCCATCGGTTCGAAAGGCATTAAGGAACTCACATACTTTCTTTTTATCCATGCATCATCAATGTGAGTGGCCCCATGCTTCCGAAATGTTGTTGCGATGCCCTTGAGTCTTCTACACATGTCCTCATGGTTTTCACCATCCAACATGTAGAATCCCTCAGCTTCGTTACTAAGGGCATCATACCGGTTTCTTCTCATGCTTTCATTTCCAACAAAAAGGTCCGTAAGAGCATCCCACGCCTCTTTAGCTGTGTTGAGATGTTCAATGTGTGGCATGTCCTTGGGACCCACACCCAGCTGTATCATGTGGAGAGAAGTGGCATTCAACTGGCTATCCACAACTTCCCTTCTTGTTAGATTGGTTTGATCTCCAATATGAAGACCTTCTTCAATAATCCTCCACAATTCAATAGAGGAGCTGCAAACATGAGATTTCATTAGAAATTGCCATTGGTTAAAAGAAGATGCAGTGAGCTTGGGTGGATCACCCCTATTGTTTATATGAGGATGAGGGATAGGTGGGTTGGGGGAATATACGTGGCGAACCTCACTATATTCCTCCTTACCATTTCCCTTTTTGGAGGTGGAGCCATTTAGTTTTTCACCTTCCACATCATCATCCTTGGATCCGGTGTTACCCTTTTCATTAGATGATGGTGTGGGAGCCTCAGAGGAGGATGGAGATGGGGCTATGGATGATGTAAGGCGAGCAATCATTTGATTTATCTCCATCTTGGCCTCAAAGGATTTCAACAAGGTTGTTTCCAACGACTTGAGATCATCCATTATGACCTTATCCACATCCTCATTTCCATCATCCCTGGTACCCATACTACTCTTAGGCGGTTAAGCCCGAATTAAGAGCCGGGGCTCTGATACCAATTGAAATGGATCGTATGGGCACCTAGAGGGGGGGTGAATAGGTGCTACACCAATTTTTAATTCTTTTTCAATTTTAGGCTTAGCAAAAAGGTAAATTCTCTAGATAAACTAATGTGTGGAATTTCCCTATATGCAAACCTATCTACTAGCGAGTAAAGAGCGAGTGGAACGAGTGAACCGAAGTGAAGCACGCGGAGACACATGATTTGTTTGACCGCAGTTCCTTCCTTGTTAAGGGAAGTACGTCTGTGTTGGAGGGGTGGGCGGTACAAAGACCACCACGCCACAAAAGGCCTCACTCTGTTCTCCGATGGATCTCGCCTTAACAGGCCTGATCCACCTTCCACTATAGGTACCCTTCGAGGCGGGCACCGGCGCCTTTACACAACTAGCGGGGCAACAACTCCACAACAACTTGGAGGCTCCCGAAATGACAACAAGCTGCCACAAGAACAAAGTTGTCAAATACAATAACAAGATCTAGGTATTAACAAGAATACTAGATCAGGGATTTCTCCAAGTGAATGGAGAGGAGTTGAAGCTCTTGATTGCTGATGTTGATGATGAACTTCTGCTCCTTCAATTCCACCAAAGATCAAGACCTTCGGGTGGTTGAAGTGGGAGATCGAGATTTAGAGCTCTTGCACAAGGTCTGGTCAAATTCGAGTGAATCAAGAAGTCTGGACGTTGGGGAAGAAGGGGTACTTATACCCCCTTCCAAAAACCAGCCGTTGCACACTTTGGGGGCCGGATTATCCGGCCCAAGTGAGGGCCGGATTATCCGGTCTCGGGAAACACCGCCCCAGACTAGGAATATCCGGCAGATAATCCACCCACTCACAGTGAGACGCGCCGAGCTTGACCTTGATCAACTTCTGGGGGCCGGATTATCCGGCCCAATGCGAAGGCCGGATTATCCGGCCTGGGGAAGAAAAACCGCCCCATTTCGGATTTTCCAGGAGAAAATCCGACCGGATACCGAGCGACGCGCCTTGGCACCTTTTGTTCGAAAACTGGGGGCCGGATTATCTGGCCCTTGCGAAACCCGGATTATCTGGCCTGGGGTGGAAAAACCGCCCCAGTTCAGATTTTCCGGGAGAAAATCCGACAGGACACAGAGCGACGCGCCTTGGCTTCCTTGAGAGATGAGGTAGGCCAGATTATCCGGCCCTCCTCAAAACTTCCTGCACACTTAGCACACATGAAAAGTCTACATAGTATTGTTATCTAACACGCAAAACAAAGGAAAACATGAAATGTTCTTTCAGCTAGATGTCCCCTCTTCGTTTTACGTTTTTGGAGCATGGCCTTTTTCCCAGCCGATCCCTCGCCATTGTCGCCGAAACCTCCATTGCGCCATGATCATGTCGATAGTTTCATCAGAGAATTCCCGTGCCCTTTTGCATTTAGACGCCTCCCCTTTTCCCGCGCTCAAACCGCACTCCCCGCTAGGCCATGTGTCTACGCCCCGCTGGCCGCGCGCCCTGTGGCCCCTTCTGCCCTATGGCCCCACCTGTCCATTACCTTAGGTAGAGTTTGCCACGGTAACCAAAGCTCTGTACGAATTTCTAAATTCAAACAAAAAATTGTAGAAAATGAATTTAGTTCAAATAATTCATAACTTTTGAAACGTTTCAAATTTGAATAAAAACTTAATATGAACTCTGTTTTATTTTAAAATATGAATTTAACTATGTATTCAAATAATTTCAGAACTAATTCAAGCTAGTCAAACCTTTGGCTTTTGACCCTATTTTAATTAATTTGATTTAATAATTGTTTTAAATTCATAATTCCAAATAATGAAAATAATATATGTTTTTTTATCAAAAAAATGCCAGGAATATGAATATGCCACTTAAAATATATTCTAGGCAATTAAAAGTTGCAAAATAATTTAAATACTATTAAATGCCTATTTCTTAATTAAATCAAAACTTCAAATACGTACTTCTTAATTTGACAAATCATATGTCTAAATTGATCAGCGCGACAAGCTCGTTCCAGCTATGCATTCCATGATATGAATTGAAGCATGCATCATGCAAACATTAAGTTATTGCAAGGTGTATGGAGCTAAAACATGCCTAAATAATTAATTAAAGTGCTTTATTAATGTTCCCACACCTCACCCATGCCATGCTATATTATATCATGCAATTTTGTATCATTCCATCATGGAATAACTTGTTTGATTGTTGCATATATTCATATGATCGCGCACTTTACTTATTATGGCCCTTTGTGCGTTTGGTTTTTATCCCGACAGACGCCGAGCAAGGGAATTATCAGGAGAACCAAGAGTACTAACCGGATCCCGGTTACCCTACTGCTGATCCAACAGGCAAGCAATTCCCCATGCTTGCATATATATAGCACTTATTCTTTTATCTTATTCTTGCATCATCGAGTCACGATTGCATTAAATTGGAATCCCAAGTATTGCATAACCTATACTTTTAAAAACCACCAAAACTTGTACCCTCAATCCTTTGAGCCATTACTACAGGAGATGTTTGAGCCATGCGAGTCATAGAGCTGCATGCGTAGGGTTTGTGCGAGTCTTTGGATAATGAGGTACCTAAGAAACTTAAATTGAGTAGCAATGGGATAACTAAAGAAAGATGCACCAGTGGGCAATAGCTGTTATTTGGTTGTTCCATGCTCACTTGTGTCCCGTAGGACCTTGATACGTCGTAAACGTATCTATAATTTTTTGATGTTCCATGTTTGTTTAGTATCTACTTTCTTATGTTTTGTTCATACTTTGAGGTATTTTTATACATTTTCTAGAACTAACCTATTAACAAGATGCCATAGTGTCAGTTGCCTGTTTTCTGCTATTTTTGGTTTCTGAAAATCTAGTAAGGAAATATTCTCGAAATTGGATGGGACAAAAGCCAAAGTCAATATTTTACCCGAAGCAACACGAAGTCCGAAGGGGAGAGGAAGTGGCACACCAAGGCGGCCACACCTGGTGGCGGCACGGCTTGGGGGAGGGGGCACCACCAGGGAGTGTGGGCCCCCTGGTGCTCCACTGACCTTGCCCCTTTGCCTATAAAAGCCTCCCGGGGCGAAAACCCTAAGTACCCGATCAAAGACCCAATCAGAAATCCACGGAAGAGTCTGTAGCCACCGCCATCTCGATCCCTAGATTGAGGGGGATCCAAAGCTCTTCTCGGCACCCTACATCACCCTGGAGGCCTTCTTCATCACCACGACCGCCTCCGGTGTGATGCGTGAGTAGTTCATCCTTGGACTATGGTTCCATGTAGTAGCTAGATGGTTGGTTCTCCTCCTTTGTTCTATCATGTTTAAATCTTGTGAGCTCCTTTCATGATCAAGATCATCTATTTGTAATCTTACATGTTGTGTTTGCGGGGATCCGATGGATATTGAGATGCCATTTCAGATTGATTAGTGATTATATCATGTTTATGTTATTTGTGATCTTGCATGCTTTCCGTTGTTTGTAACTATCTTGGCCAAGTAGATGCTTGCAACTCCAAGAGGGAGTATTTATGCTCGATAGTGGGTTCATGCCTCTAGTAATCTGGAGAAGTGACAGGAATCTCTAAGGTTGTAGATGTGCTGTTGCTACTAGGGAGAAAACAACAATCCTTTGTCCATGGGGAAATCGTATTATTTACTTTACACATTTTGCTTAATGCAATTATCTATTGCTTGCAACTTAATACTGGAGGGGGTTCGGATGATAACCTGAAGGTGGATTATTAGTCATAGATGCAGTTGAATTACGGTCTATGTATAATGTTGTAATGCCTAATCAAATCTCATAGGAGTCAAGATGTCTAGTATATGAATTGTATGCTTTCTCAAATCTGTCAATTGCCCCGCTGTAATTTGTTCACCCAATATGCTATTTATCTTAAGGAGAATCACCTCTAGTGAACTATGGACCCCGATCCATTATTTTACCATCGATATACCATTTACTATTTACTGTTTACTGTTTACTTTCCGCAGGCAATTACTATCTTCCACACTATACGTTTAATCCTTTGTTTTCAGCAAAACTGGTGATATTGACAACCTCACTGTAAGTTGGGGAAAAGTTCTGTGGTTGTGTTGTGCATGATTCCAAGTTGGTAGCAACACCTTGGAGTTGTTTCCTTACTCCTATAGGTTCGATAACCTTGGTTTCATAACTGAGGGAAACTTGCTGCTGTGCTCATCATACCTTCCTCTTGGGGTTCCCAATGAGCTCGAGATATCTTGAGCCATCAGACCTCGAGTACTTGATTCTTGTTCCTTGACAATTCACACTATACACATACGGGAGACTCTATGGACCCCCTCCGCCTGAGCTTGATTTGCACTTTATATCTTGGGGCCACAAACTAGTTTGGGGCTTTATTACTATCATGTACGTATGCCATGCTTTATTTACTACTGCGCGTGGAGCGCCTGTATTGTTTAAGAACTTCGTGCCACGTTTATGCTGTATCGACAAGACCAATCACACTTTCGGGTTCCCAGTCGTTTACCGCTATCGTCACAAACCTTGGGTCCATCTCGGAGCCGGCCAACTTTGTTGCAGGTAGCTTATTAGGGTGGCCCCCTGAAATAATTTATTAATCCTATGAATGCATGTTGTGAGGCCTCATTGATTTTTATTTGGTTCTTCCTGAGGTCGATCGTGTGTGTGTTGCTATTTGTGCACCCCTGTAGGGTAAATCTTTCTGAAAACCGTGTCCACGGTCATGGATGACTTGGAACATAGTTTCTCGATCATAAACAAGCATAACTAAAGTACCTCCTTTAATTTGACTAAGATGTGACTAGTAAATAGTGTAACACTCATGGAATGGTTAAGAAAATTGCCAATGGATGGGATGTTCTTCCGCCTTCTCGTCGCTAAGCGAGAAGGAGGGCAAGCGATGTTTATTTATGGTACTTATATCACTATTGTTACTAATTAACGAGCATCCGTCTATCTCTAGTTTGGCGGATATTGTAGCGTGTCTCTATAGAACTTTTTAGGTATTATCTTTCGCTGCAATTGTGTCACCCCCTGGGTTGTTCCCTTTAGATGCATTAAAACTTGTTGAGTACCCCTAGGGTCTCACACGATATATGTTTTGGTTCAATTGGACAGGTTTAACCACAGGAAGGTTACTGGGTCGAGGAGACCGATGGCGATGGCAACAATCATCAGGTGTAGATATTCTGGGGATGGAGATCCGTGAGATCTGTGGGCGGCATGTGCTTATTTTCAGGGCATCTTATGCCAATTTGCTTCTTTTCCGTACTTGGATCTTGTTTTCTGCTTCCGCTTGATACCATGATGTGTGATGTATGAGGATGTATCCTAAACTATCTCTATCTAGGATATTTGGATCTTGCTGTATGGCGTTGAATATTTTTGTTTCTATTGTTTTAGATGGTCTGTCTCTCATGTACTATTGTATGTCGTTGGCATACACACCGGTGTATGTTTTGTTCGCATACCTATCGACTACACCGCTCGCTCTTGTCCCGATGTTCTTGAAAGTGGGTAGGGTGGTTGGCCGGTACCGTGCCCTTCTCCGCTTTTACGGGCCTAC
Source organism: Avena eriantha (assembly GCA_910589775.1). NCBI lineage: Eukaryota > Viridiplantae > Streptophyta > Magnoliopsida > Poales > Poaceae > Avena > Avena eriantha. The sequence continues at coordinate 477,824,936 of OU342741.1, forward strand.
ACGTGGGTGGACTTGGGCCTCCGCGGTAGAATCCCTTATCCACTTTTTGGTTCATCCTAGCTTGTTGCTTAGAGCATAGGGTCCGAGGTATTATAATTGGTATCAGAGCCATTCCACCCTTCAGGGTCCCAAATGGTTGTTGTCAGTCTAGAAAATATTTTGGTAGTTTTTTGTATTGAGGAAAAACTAAACGCGAGAGTAGGACTGCTTCCATTTTTCCTTCTTACCCACCCAACCACCCTTTTCTGGTAAGGAAATGTAACGTTTGTCTATCCTCTTCTAAATATTCAAACTAGGATTCACGTGTTCAGGGTATCTGTAGTACAATAGGATGTGTTAATTCTTTTGTTCATCTGTTGCATCCAACTTTGCTTCACAATCTTCCTTTAGTTATCAACTATTGGTACATTCCATACGGACAGGCTTATGTGTAAACCGACATGATCTATCCAACTCTTTGTTAACCGACACAATCTTGTTAAGGGTGTTTGTTCTGTAGCATGCTTTCACATAATGTGGACTTGCTAATCTCTATCCGTTAACTGGTTTTGCGCATCTAGTTGGTATTTTAATGACGAAAAATGCAGAATTTTTTCTTTGATACATCTGTGTCTCCACACTCCTTTTTAGTTGTGTGTGATACACTATTCACCTTCTTTTGTCGGCATGTGCATGCTAACTCGATGTTTTGCTACTAGCACATAATCTGAAGTTTTACTTCATCTTTAAATTCTTTTGGGCTAAAAACATAACATGTGTCGATCTGATGCTTGTGATTGTATTTTGGTTCTCGGTATAGCTATACGACACTTATCATGGGTGGAGTATGGTTAATGCTATCAATCTAATTCTCTAAATGATGGCGGTTATCTCTTGTGATTTTGAGTTATACCGTTATCATAGCTATATCATATTTAAGTATCTTTGGCAAATACGAAGTTTCTGAAGGCACTATGATGGATCATCATCCGATTATCATGGTTAATTTGAACTCCTTATATGCAAAGGTTCTCCTTGATACAAGATAATCCCATCCTTTCGTCTCTGATAGCTTTGCTTAAATGTATGAGTTATCATCAATTCATTATCCAAGATCTCCTTATCTTTTCAACTGGTGATCCGATCAACTATGTGGATAACTCAACATCTCGTCTATCATCAGAAGGGCCAGATAATCTATTCATCCAATGAAAGAACATGGAAGAACATCTTATTTTCTCTCAAGCTTCGTGAACATCGCTTGTGTTTAAAGTTCTGAAAGTGTAAATTCTGGCTTTTCGAAGTCACCTATCTCGGCCACGTCCTTTTGCTAAAGACATTGCTACAATTCTGGAATGATCAAGTCAATTGATAATTCCATTCTCCACATTCAACCACCTCCAGAGCTTTTCCTTGTTTTGGCAAGTTATCATCGTCGTTCTGCTGAAGATTCCTCAAGATGGCTAAATCTCTCTCAGATCTTCTCCAGAAGACAGGAAATTCTATTGGTCTTCCACACACCAAGAAACCTTTTGAAAACCTCTCGCTTTATCTTCTATCCTCAATCCACCAGATGCCACGAAGACTTGCCAGATCTTTCGTAATTCTTCTATTCAAAGTTTTGGGCGCTATCCTTGTTCTATCTATGAACCTTCTATCTGTCTCCGTGATCTTCATTCATTTTTTCTGATGGCTTGGGATTTCTGACATGATGACAACATCATCATATTTATCTATTTTGGATCTGACGAAGTGTTGGTATCACATCTTTGTCTCCTTACGAAGCTTCACAAATTCTGCTTGTCAAGATCTTCAGTCTAAAATTTCGAGAGTGGGGTTGCACAATTTTTCTATTCATGTGTGGAGTAATTCTTTGGGTGCGGGATGGAGTAGCTACCATACCACTACCCTTATAATTATCTCTTGTACATTGAATTGGTGGATTAATGCAATTTCACTCATTCCACGGAAGTTAGAAGTGGCCTTTATCCCTTAAGACTTTTACTTCTGTCCTTGTTTTCTGGAGTGTTCTCTTAAGGATGTAATTAATAACCTCTCGTTGGTGGTCTCGTCAAGTTCAAGATGGATCAAGGTTATCCATGCGTGGAAATGTGGAAACACTATTGTGTGGATACCAATGCAAAATCTTCTCTATCCTCTTCATTCCACCGGTTCTCGTCATCATCAAACAAGAATGGATGGAAGAGATCCTTGACTTTCATTTGTTAATTCTTTTCTCTTGGTAAGGCCAAATATGGTGGATGCCATCAATCACAAAATATATTGCATTGACCTCATGGTTAAACAAAGCAATAAGCATATCTACAAAAAATCCAGGTATTCAATATTCAACTCCTTCCTCAGGATTCCACAATAAACTAGCAATACCTCCTGTCTTGAAGATATAACTTCGCACCTCAATTGCGTGATCTTTTTGTTTCTACCAGCGCACGAAGAATCTAATCTGAGAACTGCTAACCCAAATCTTTCCGTGATATCAAGGAAGTCTATTGTTTGAAGGCAGTATTGTTTCTCCAAACTTCATTCCTTTAATCTAAGGGAAGAAACAATGCTATTTTCATAGTGGTTGATAACTTCTCCAAAGTTGATCTTTTCTTCCGGTGATACAAACAATCATAGTCATGTGCATATATGATCTTTAGTCCTAACGATGTGTCTTTCTTTTTTCTCTCTCCATACACCGTCTTTTAAAATTCTTTTAAGAAGTGGATTCTTCTTTTATCGTGTTTCTCGAGAGCACCGGAGCTATGTTCATCCTATCTTTCTCGTCTCACAACAATCCTCAAATGCTTCAAGTCCTTTGTTTCGAAGAAGCAAAATTCAAGACTCGCAATAAGTCTAGCAAGTTTTGCAAGGCGTAGTGGTCACACCATTCCGTTGATGAATCAACTTGGGAACGCGAGGATCACCTACGTTTCGAACATCCGCCTTTCCTTGTGTTTTTTCTTTTTCCTAGGAATCTCGGGGCGAGATTCTTATTTAGTGGAGGAGAGTTGTAACATCCCAATTGTCTAACAATTGTAATGCTACTTGCCTAGTCTATATATTGCTACTTCCTACATATGATTAATTGCATCATCATTATATCATGCTCATGTCACCATGCCACATTGCATTTGAGCATCATATAAATTCCCTTCCATTTGCTTCTTATCCCATATACATTTATATTGTATTGCTGGTATTTGCCTCTTGATATATTGTATTTGCTTCTTGATAAAATGTTTGATGCCCAAGTTGAGTTGGGGGCATATATTTTCTTAGCTCCACCACCTTTCTTATCACTACCTTATAATTCCACCATCCAAACTATATATGAGCACTTGCATTTCTCTTGGTATTTGTCTAGCTCATATGTATTAAGATGGATCCACTTCTAAATCTACATGCTCCCATATATGTTATTAATTGTATTCACAATAATAAGTATGTGGAGCCTCATGGCCACCTTTGCATGCCATGTGAGTAGAATTCCTTGTCAAAGCTTCCATATGGGTTTGATTGCATACTTAATCATGTTTGTATATGTATGAGGCTAAATAATCAACTAGTGGGACACACACACACACTAGCATTGCCTATTCATGTTCATCTATGGTTGATAGTCATCTACTCCATATGAGTAGCAAGCTTGTTTCTTTTGTTTGGCCAAAATTCAAATTATTTTGAATGCATGTGTTGATAATACGAACATATGAACTTATAGTTATCTTCACAATTATAGTGGTGGCCTTTAATGACCATGAATGGCCCATGCAAAGCCCTCTCTTTTCCTTTAATTGTTTTTATTTGGATTATTATGGGAAGTTTGTATGTTTTGAATTCATGTGAGTTAGTACCATTCCAAATAAAACCTCCATGGTGACTTTTCTGCTCTTCTTCTCTTCTTTTGGTTTGTTTTGGTTTGTGATATCTCTTAGAAGCTTATTTAAAATCTTGTTTTAAAAATAAATATAAAACAATAAGAGAAAGAGAGGAGAACATAGCTATCCTTCTAACTATCTACCCTAGCTATCCATTAACCTACCTCCCTAAAACCTAAATTACCTAGCTAGACTTTAACCCCACCCTACCATCTATCCTAGCCGTGGCAAGCAAGGCCACACCACTTGCCTCTCACTTGGCCACCGAAGCCACCCTCCCCTGGCCCCCTCTCTCTTACATGGAGCCACCATCAAGCAAGGAGGATAGAAGAAAGAAACCACCTACCCAAGCTCTCCTCTCTTTTGGAAAAAAGATACCTTCTCCCCATGTGCCTTCCTCCCCTCTCAACCACCACCACCATGTGACCTAGCTCCTCACCCTTATCTCCCAAGTCGCCCAGATCGAGATCTAGACCTAGACACCCTGCCCCAGCCTTCCTCCTCCATGCCTATGGCCAAAACCCTAACCCTAGCTTCACCCCCTTCTAGCCAATGATCTAGCACGAGTAGAGCAGTACCAGGAGCACTGGGAGTTCTAGCTGCTTCTTCTACCTCAACCGGAACCCGTGGAACCGCTTGGAATGTACCAAAGAATGCTTGTAGTTGTCATGAATCGCCATAGGCCGACCTCTCTGCCCACGAGCACTGTTAGTGGTCGCCCTGCCTCGAGCGTGATCTTCCACACCAACACCACCAAAGTGAGCCCACCAAGTCCCCTGACACGGCCTCTCGCTCCCTAGCTTCTTGTAGAGCCGCTGCCGTCCGTCGAACGCCCTATGTGAGCCACCATCGAGCGCGCCATCCCATGCACGTCACCTCATTGCTGGCCACGCCTTGTGCTTTTGTGAGTATAGGGAGTAGCACCTAAGTCCCCTGCGCCTTCCCAATGCACCCCCGCTTCCCAAAGCTCACTAGAGCGTTGCCTCCGACGATGTCACCGCGCCAGCCGCATATAGCATTAACAACAGTAGTGCTGAATCGCCTCTGTTCCTTGTTGATTTCCTGCCGCTGCAGCCATCCTATAGTCGTGCAACCTGAACAGATCTTATAGCCAGATGTCCCTTCTTTTTTTTTACGTTTTTGGAGCATGGCCTTTTTCCCCGCCGATCCCTCGCCACCATCCCTGCAAGTCGCCGGAACCTCCGTTGTGGCACGGTCCTATCGATAGTTTTGTTAGAGAACCCGCACCCCCTTTTGCATTTAGACCCATCACCTTTTCCCGGTCTCAAACCGCATTCTGCCGCTGGCCCACGTGTCTGCGCCCCGCTGGCCCTGCGCCTTGTGGCCCCTTCTGCACTATGACCCCACCTGTCCATGGCCTTGGGTAGAGTTTTCCCCGGTAACAAAAGCTCTGTACAAATTTCTAGATTCAAACAAAAATTCTAGAAAAAGAATTTAGTTCAAATAATTCATAACTTTTGAAATGTTTCAAATTTGAATAAAAACTTAATATGAACTCTGATTTATTTTCAAATATGAATTCAACTGTGTATTCAAATAATTTCAGAACTAATTCAAGCTATCAAACCTTTGAATTTTGACCCTATTTTAATTAATTTGATTTAATAATTGTTTTAAATTCATAATTCCAAATAATGCAAATAATATATGTTTTCTGATCATAAAAATGCCAGGAATTTGAATATGTTATTTAAATTATATTTTGGGCAATTATTATTTTTAAAATAATTTAAATACTATTAAATGCCTATTTCTTAATGAAATCATAACTTCAAATCCGTAATTCCGAATTCGACAAAAAAATATGTCTAAGTCGATCAGCGCGACGAGCCCGTTCCAACTATGCATTCCATGATATGAATTGAAGCATGGATCATATAAATATTAAGTTACTGCAAGGTGTATGGAGCTAAGACATGCCTAAATAATTAACTAAAGTGCTTTATTAATGTTCCTACACCTCACTCATGCCATGCTATGTTATATCATGCAATTGTGCATCATTACATCATGGCATACCTTGTTTGCCTGTTGCATATATTCATATGATTGTGCACTTTATTTATTATGGTCCTTTGTGTGTTTGGTTTTTATCCGGACAAACGCCGAGCAAGGGAATTATCAGGAGAACCAAGAGTACTAATCGGATGTCGGTTACCCTACTGCTGATCCGATAGGCAAGTATCTCCCCATGCTTGCATACATATAACACCTATGCTTCTATCTTATTCTTGCATCATTGAGTCACAATTTGTTGGGGGGGGGGTGACCCTAGGGAGGGTAGAGCCGAGGTAAGAGTACAAGGTCTGCCGAGGTAAAGATGGGACAAGCATATTCCAAGCATATACCAGGACACGTAAGCCCTAGATGTACCCTGGCCACCCCTTTATAAAGTGAGCTAGGGGCTCCAAGCGAGAGGGGGATCTTTTTGCCCGAGGGAAGGACCCTAGAGAGAGTCGAGAGCAAGAGAACTTCATATCCTTCCTCTCTACGATACAGCTCAAGGAGCATCTGTATTAGCATTTTGATCATAATATAAGATCTGTGATCAGTTCATCGTGTGTGTTGTTCTATCTTTCGCGTGTAGAATCACTACGGTATCCCTCCCTGGATACCGCTAGTACACATTGGTTCCATCTTTAGCGTACCCATGGCATCTGTCGTGACACCACCACTAAAGTTGGCGCCCACCATGGGGCCAGCAGCGGTGCTAGCTGGAGTTAAAATCCAAACGGGAAACTTCATCGTCACTGGGGAGCGCATCCTCTCCGGGCCGGTGCAGTGGTTCGGCGCGCTGGACTTTGTCAGCGACAACACCCAAAACATCGGCAACCGCCTGCCTCCGTGAAACGGGCTCTTCGTCAGCTTTGGCCCCACAAGATCTAGATCTGCATTGACGAGTCCTGCGTACATCCACATCATATCGTCGAGGGATGAGAACCCACCCTCTGTGTGGCTCGCGGTCCGCGTATCACTCTCCCCGCTAGCTGCGCCAAGGTGATGATGACTGCACCCGATGCGGAAACAAGCAAACATCTGGCGGAAGACCCGGAGACAACTCCAAAGGTACCTAGGACTTGAGGTCCTCCACTAGAGAGACAACAAAATATACTGTGGCAAGCAATAGAGAGCCTAACTACTCCTGTAGCTCCCATAACTGATCTGGCTCAGGTAAAGGCTGAGCTGGAGGAGACTCGACAGAAAATACTAGAGGGTGCAAAAAAGGTAGCCACAACTTAGTAGTCGTTGAACATGACGCTGCGTGAGTATGCCAAGCCAAACAAGATTAATACTAGTCCCACCCGTTTCGATGGAGTAAACATTAGGGGTAGAAACCTCATCAGTGAGATAGATAAGGAATATGTTCCTAGGCCAGGGGAATAAGTTAACCTCAAGTCAGCAGGTCTGCCAAGGTATAGCACCCTGGAAAAGAACCTCAGGGACACAGATGCAGCAACATCCGAGTTAGAAGGTCTGACCGGTGAAGCCCGGTAGAGGCAACAAAAAAGAGTTATCGAGTTAGTAAAAATAACTAACAAGTAGAAAGAGGAGTTTCTTAAGGCAAACCTAGCGAGGGCAGGAGGTTCTCGAGTCGTTTAGTCGGTAGAGGGCGCTCTAGCAAAATCCGTCGGGGCAACATCATTCCCGCACGTAGGCCCAAGAAGAGAAGAAGTAGTAACTTCGAGGAGAAAAAATAAGCAGATGGTCCCATATGACCCGGCAAGGGCAGGGAAAGGAAAAGCAATACAATGTGATGAGGATCATCATAGTGCCATCTAAGGTGAAGGTGCCCAAGGTAACCTCACCCAAGTCCATGCAGGATAGGGAAACACTGGGTACGACACTGCCGGACAACATAACTCGGCAGGAGCTGGACAAAATCCACCTCGGCAAGAGAAGAGTATTGGCCCATCTATGAAACAACAATATGTTCATCCGGTTAAAATATATATGATGATGGTTATTCGGAAATGGCCCATGCCAGATTTCCTAAGCCAAATCACCGTGTGATAGGATCGAGGTTAGCAAATAGGAAATTGCAGCCAGATGATGCAAGATTGAAGTTAGACCGGATTTATAGGACGGAAATGATGGAGGGACAAGGTCCTCCAGGTCCAATGTGCTTTGGATCATAGATTATGAGAGAACCCGCAATGCCGAACTTTCAGTTGGCCAGAGGAACAAAGACATATGATGGAAGTACCAAGCCAGAGGATTTGTTGATTGATTATGCCACCACGGTGAACATCACGACGGTTAACTTGAGATGGGCAGTGAGATATGTACCACATATGCTAGAGGGACCAGCGAGAGTTTGGCTGAATAATCTGCTAGCAAGAAGTATCAACTGTTGGCTTGATTTCAAAGAGATGTTTATCAGCAATTTCACAAGCACGTACAAGAGGACAAATAGGCCACAACAACTAGCGATGTGTAGGCAGAAGCCAAAAGAGACAGACCATGAGTTTTTAACTCCATGCTACAACATGCGTAATTCATGCAAAGGAGTAATCGAGTCATAGGCTATTGCCTGGTTTGCACAAGGGTGCATGTATTGAAGTGTGTTATGGCAAAAGTTCCAAAGGGATATGCCAACTATGTTGGCTGACACAATCAGAATTGCTGACTCATATGCACTAGGTAACCAACGCAACCTCGACTTATGTCGAACGAGTCAAATGAGGAATATTACCCACGTGATGGAGCCCGGTCATCCTGGCGAAATGATTACCGGGGTAAGAGAAGGGATGAAAGGCCGGATTATAGATATGGCTCGCATCAAGTTGCTATTGTGGATCAAGATCAGCTCGGAGCTGGGAATAGCCAGCGACAAAACAGTGGAGGACAACAGTGGGCATAGAAAAATGATAGCAAGAAACCTGGGACCAGTGAACATAAAAAGCAATGGCAAGAAAGGAAAGATAGGCTGAGGTATACATATGAGGCTATGTTGGATCAACTGTGCAAGTTCCACACACCAAAGCCGAGTAAGCCGGCGAGTCATATAACCCGGTAGTGTGAGTGGTTCCAGCGTGCAGGACAAGGTAACCCGAAGCAAGGTAACATGGGACCACCTCAGCAACCTCAACATCAATAGCTCATGGGAGCAAATGCTCAGCAAATGATGTTGCCTCCACCCTTGCCGAGGTACAAGAATCACAATAGAAGGGATGCCGTGCATCAGGTGAAGGACCAGAATCATGGGAAAGGAATCCCCAACAGTGACGGGAGAAATGAGTACAGGGAATATCATCGAGCTTACTATGTGTTTACCATGGAAGAAACTGACAGGAAGAGTGTGCCGTGATGGCATATGGAAGTCAATGTGGTTATGTCGGCCGTGCCGAGGTACATGAATTGGTATGATCAAGAAATCACATGGATTATCAAGGATCATCCTAGACTCATGCCGAGTCCTAGATCATATGCACTGGTGCTTGACCCAACTTTCATCGGGCCAAACATCAACATGAAGTTTTCCAAGGTGTTGATTGACAATGGTAGCAGTATGAACATATTGTATAAGGACACCATGCACAAGTTGGGAGTCTTAGAGAATATGCGCCAGGCAACAAAGACCACTTTCCATGGTATAGAGTCGGGTTTATCCTGCAAGCCTATTGGCAAAGTCCGAATTTATATCTTATTCAGCATGAGAGAAAATTGTCGGACAAAGAATCTGGAGTTTAAAGTTGTGGATTTGGATAGCTGTTACCATGCATTACTTGGCAGGCTAGCTCTTTCAAAGTTTATGGCAAGCGACCATATAAGTTACTTAAAGATGAAGATGTAGGGGCCAAATGGGGTCATCACCATAGCAGGGGGACTTCAGGAGCTCCATGGAGTGTGCCTCAGCCGGGTCAAACCTGGCCAAGTCATTAGTCCACGCAGTTGTGGCATTGGCTCAGTCCACGCAGCTGAATATGCCAGCTCTGAGTAACCCGCATGGAAGTGTGTCGTTTCAGCCGACAAAAGATACCAAGAAGGTGCTAATTGATGATCTGTTCCGAGAGCGTACCGTGACTATTGGTGCGGGCCTTGGCAATAAATAGGAAAGCGAGCTCATCAGCTTCCTCTGTGAGAATCAGGATATCTTTGCGTGGTCCACACAGGATCTGTAAGGTGTGCTAAGGAAGTTGGCCGAGCACTCTTTGCACGTCAGACCCGGTGCAAAGCCGGTGAAGCAACCTCTCTACCGCTTCACTGAAGACAGGAGAAAAGTCATTGGTGACAAGATAGCTCGGCTCCTTGCTGCCGGGTTTATCATGGAAGTGATTTACCCGGATTGGCTATCTAATCCGGTGCTAGTAGAAAGAAGAAAGATGATCCGAATGTAGCAGTGGTGTGGCGTATGTGTATCAACTATACGAACCTGAATAAGGTGTGTCCAAAAGATCTGTTCCCTCTGCCGAGGATTGATCAGGTCATCGGCTCAACCGTTGGGTGTGAGCTCTTGTCATTCGTAGATGCATATTCTGGTTTCCACCAGATACCCTTGAACCTGGATGATCAAATAAAGACTGCTTTTATTACCCTGTACGAGCTTATTGTTATCGCACCATGCCATTTGTCTTACATAATACAGAGGCAACGTATCAGAGATGTATGCAAAAATGCTTGCACAATCAAATTTGAAAAAATGTCCAAGTATACGTTGATGATGTGGTGATAAAAACCAAGGAGAGTCATACACTCTTAGATGATATCCGACAAACATTCGCGAACTTAAGAAGATTCTGAATGAAGCTTAACTCGGAAAAGTGCACTTTCGATGTCCCGGCCAGAAAGTTACTCGGTTTCCTCGTATCCATCCGAGGTATCGAAGCAAACCCAACTAAAATCCGAGCTATCAAGCGAATGGAATTGCCGAAGTGTCTCAGTGACATCCAAAAGTTCACTGGTTGCCTAGTGTCGTTGAGTTGCTTTGTGTGTCGGTTGGGAGAAAAGGCATTTCCTGTTTGTCAACTAATGAAAAAGTTGGATACATTCATCTGGACACTGCAAGAAGATAGTGCATTTCATGAGGTCAAAAAGATGCTGGCCTCTGCACCTGTGTTAGCTTCGCCATTATCTAAAGAGTCGATTGATAGCTCTGAGATTTGACACATTTTTGATGGCTTTTATTGATGATTTTCTCCCGGATTTGATCGTTTTCTGGCTTTACCTAACGCTAATACTTCGGTAGCAAAGAAAACTTGGATTTTAATGTGTGTTTCAGGTTCTAGACATCAACAAAAGGATTTAACTAGAGAAATACAATATTTTGGAGAAAACAAGCAAGTCCCACTTTGCAAGCACGCTAGGGGAGCTCACAGACGGTTTAACGACCAACTATAAGGTGGGAATGGCCGTATAGTTGCCACAGTATAGTTTCCGCAGCCTCTGTCTTATCAAAAGGGACAACTTCCATGAAGGGATGGGGGACGAAAACACAACTCAGCAGCCGCCACACCATCCAGGAGGGATAAAGAAGGGGTCCGGAGAAGAAGAAGACGTTCTTCATCTCGCTCGATGATCTTTGATCTCCTAGCCAATGCACCTCCGTAGCCACTACTTGTACTTGAGAGAGAGAGAGGGATCTCCACCTTGCAAGACTAGGGTTTGAGATTGTTTCTTCCCATCTTGAATTGTGTTGGATATTTTTCTATTCTTATTGTGGATCTCCACGGTAATACCAAGACAAATTCCCTTTATTTGATTATATTGATGATCCGTTCTTCTCTCATGTGTGAGTAATTCCCTTGGGCGTGGGAGATGTAGGGGATTGGTGGGATGTGATGTGCCTTCATATATTTTCCATTAGCTTGTGATTGATTCTAATTACTATATTATGTGTGCTTGAATATCTGTGGGATGCTTAATGCTGGTTGTCCAATTAAGGGCCCAGACAACATAATACCTTGTTCTACATAGATAAGATCTTGTTCGCTAGTGGACCGGCAATCCCTGGGTGACATAGGGATGCCAATGGAAAGCTAGTTGACTCGAGGATAATGAGTAACCACTGTGCTTATTGCATTAGTCCGATCCAAGGAGCTTAATCGCTAAGCGACCTGAAGGATCTTAATCGTCTAGTGTCTGACCATGGTTTTGGTAGCAGGCTAGTAGGATTATTGAAGTTGGGATGCAATCTACCAAGAGGAGTTCCGACTAATTATGAGTTGCTCGCCTACACATATATCTATAAGATTATAATTGTTACATTCACACTCGTCCACCTGGCACATTCACTATCACCATGAACTGAATCTCCCCGCGCCTTCTTTCACCATCTGCAGAAAACAACAAACAAACATAGTCGTTCTTTACTTTTATGCATTTTATGTCTGAAGTTTCCATTTTAGTTCGATTTAAATCTATTGAATTTAATCAAAAATCAATTCTTATTTCAACATTTGCAGTCAATTCACTCGAAGACCTGTGACAACTTTGGGTGTGACAGAGACTTCACCAATAAACACTTTCCTTTGGGCTCCCTGTGGGATCAATATCTGAATTTCGAAACTAGCTACAAATGATCTGTGCACTCGCAGACATCACCGATGTTGCTCTACATTGTAGTAACCAACCGAGTCGTAAGTGTCATGATAGTGGTGGAGCGTAATGAGGAGGGTAAATCGGTGCAGAGGCCAGTATATTACCTAAGTGAAGTACTATCCACTTCGAAGCAGAATTATCCTCATATCAGAAAATAGCATATGGTGTCTATATGGCGGACAAAAAGCTTAAGCACTATTTTGAAGAACACACTATAAAGGTGATATGTGAAGCACGTATATCCGAGATAATGAGCAACGAGAATGCAAGTGGCTGAATTGTCAAATGGGCCGTTGAATTATCCCCATATGCTCCACAATATGATAGAAGAGACGCAATCAAATCTCAGGCAGTGGCCGACTTTTTCGTGGATTGGGCAGAAATGCAATATGAGCCACCCTTGACGGATTCAAAATATTGGAGAATGCACTTTGGCGGCTCCAAATTTAAGGACGGATTAGGAAAGAGGGTAGTCCTTACCTCACCCAAGAAAGATCATCTGAGGTATGTGCTTCAGATCCTCTTTCGAGCATCAAACAATGTGGCCGAGTATGAGGCGCTCGTGCATGGGTTAAAAGTAGCAAAAGAGATCAGGATACGTCGGATACAATGCTTCGGAGATTCGGATTTAGTGCTGCACCAAGTTTTTGTTCATTGGGATGCATTGGATGCAAACATGGCCCTTTATAGATTCCATGTCCATAAGATATGTGGGTACTTTGAAGGATGTGAATTCCATCATGTACCACGTGCTGAAAATGATGCAGCTGACATATTGTCTATACTAGGTGTATCTCGACAGGCCATCCCACCATGTGTTGCTCTGGAGCATCTCAGAAAAACATCGATTAACCCATCACCGAAGTCCGAATCAATCTATATCCTAGCCAATCCAGGATCAGAAGCTGCCCCAATGGACATTGACTGTGGGAACACTTTAGCAAACCCAGGGACTACCTCGGCAAACCCGGGGACTGCCTCGGTAAACCCGGGGACTGCTTTGCAGAACCTGGGGACTATTCAGCTTGATCTGACAGAGGTTATGTCGGTTGATCCAATGGAGGTTGACGAAGTACTTTTCCTGGCCCGTGTTGTACCAGCATAGGTGCAACCAATATTTGAATTCTTGAAAGATGGAATTTTTCCAAGTGATGAGCTACTCTCCAAGCAAGTGTAGAGAAGAGCAAATGCATATACCCTAATTGATGCCGAGTTATACAAGAGAAGTGTCAAAAGTGTCTTGCAGCATTGTGTTGATCCAGAAGAAGGGCAAGAAATCCTCTAAGATATACATCAGGGCGAATGTGGGCATCATGCCTCATCCAGGGCCTTATTAGCCAAAGCTTTTCGACATGGATTTTACTGGCACAGTGCTTTGCAACAGGCTGAAGACCTTGTGAAAAAATGCAATGGGTGTCAGAGGTACACTAGTAAGATACATATGCCGGCCTCTGAACTCAAAACTATACCTATCACTTGGCCATTTGCCGCGTGGTGCTTGGATATGGTTGGACCATTTAGGCCAACCCGAGGAAACATGACTCATATCTTAGTCATGGTGGACAAGTTTACGAAATGGATCGAAGTAAAGCTAGTCAGAAAATGTGATAGAGATACTGTCGTATCATTCCTCACGGACAGTATCTTGAGATACGGCTATCCATATAGTATAATAACAAATAATGGCACAAAATTTGCCGAGGGAGCATTTGCTCGATTCTGCCAAGATAAAATAATAAGGCTAGATGTCACATCTGTGGCACACCCCGCATCAAACGGGCAAGTGGAAAGATCCAACGGACTAGTATTGTCCGGGATAAAACCTCGGGTCATTGAGCTGCTGCAAAGATCAGCGGGGTGCTGGATCGATGAACTCCCAACAGTATTATGGAGCTTAAGATCAACTCTGAATCGATCAACATGCTATAGGCCATTTTGTCTGGTATATGGGGCCGAAGATGTATTACCAGCCGACATAGAGCATGACTTGCCTAGAGTCACCCAATACACATAAGCCAAAGTGCAAGAAGCCTGGAAAAATGATGTTGATCTGCTGGAAGAGGCATGAGAGTTGGCTTTGTCTAGATCCGCCATATATCAGCAAAACCTTCATCGCTATTATAGCCGGAAAGTGAGCCCCCGAGTTTTCTGGGAAGGAGAATTAGTGGGAATGCCTCTCTGAGCCCGGGCTTTCTTAATAGCAGTAACAACGCGAGCGTCAGATTTAGGAAAGTTGCCTGAAAAATAAATAAAAGGAACAATTCAGTGCAAGAAATAGATGGCATAACGATAATGTCGGCAAAAATAAGAAAGAAACCTGGGAAAAACTTATGGGTGATGACACTATTGATTCAGGTAACCTCCATCAACCAAGCGACAACCTTCTTCCAGAAGTTTTCCAGCTCAAGATTCATCGAGTCAAATTTGACCTCGGCATCCTTCCATAAATCTTGCTCCTTATCGAGCTGAGTCTTGAGCCGGTCCTTCTCCTCGGCAAAGGTCTACTCAACTTTATCAAGTTTAGCTTTCAAGAGGGTTTTTAATTTCTCAATCTCAGCTTGGAGCCGAGAGATTTCTTGGTCCTTCTCCTTCATCGGATCTTGGTGTTGGCTTGCTTGTTCGAGAAAGTGGAGCGTCAATTCAGGCATTGAAACATAATCCTAAAGACACACTGGAATTGTTTTTGGCCCAGCCGAGCCAAGATATAATTACCCACTGAGCAAAAAGGAAAGAAAGTCAAAGGAAAAAGAGCAAAGGGAAAAGTACCTTTCATCTTGGCCACCTGCTTCTTCAGCTCAGCATTCTGGGCCTCCACATTGGCTAGAAGAATCTGAGTCACAAGTTAACTCAACAGGACAAGATCAATAGAAATCAAACTAAAAATAGCAAAGAGAAAACTTTACCTCTCTTCTTTAGCTCTGGCAGCAAGGCCTTATGCTTCGAAGAAATATCCTTGTGCGCATCTAGAAGTCATTGGAATTCGGCGTTGCGACGGTTGGTGGTGATCTAAAAATAAAAGTGTCAGCTCATAAGTAACAAGGATAGTAGAATAACTCATATCCGAGTCAAGTGGAACTTAACCCGACTCTAGGTGATTGGATATTTGAAGTTATTTAGATCCGAGTCAAGTGGAACTTGACTCAGCTCTAGGTGATTGGATATTTGAAGTTATTCAAATCTGAGTCAAGTGGAACTTAACCCAGCTCTAGGTGATTGGATATTTGAAGTTACTTAGATCCGAGTCAAGTGGAACTTAACCCGACTCTAGGTGATCGGATATTCGAAGTTACTCAAGATCCGAGTCAAGTTGAACCTAACCCCACTCTAGGTGGTTAGCTAATAGAACTTTTGGTCTGAGTTTTGATAAGCGAAGTTTACATACTCTGATACGTCCATTTTGCATCACTATTCTATATCATATTTTACTATTATTCATTGATATATTTCATATTAAGAGATGATACTTATGTTATTTCATCTATTTTTGCATGGTTATGACTTTTGGAGCTTGTATCGGCCGGAGCTGGAGTCCGGAATAGGCATAAATTCCTCAGAATTCGGCTCTTTGGGATCCGAGGTATCCCGATCCTTGCCCCAAGTGAGGGCCGGAGTCTAGGTATCTTCGATTGTTTACTGAAGGAATTTATGAACAAAGTAATGCAAAACGGTCAGATAGATGATAAAGGCCGACATAGAGAGTAACTCGGACAAGGGTCACTTAAAAGATGTACCTTGGTAACTAGCCTATCTTGGCTATGGGGCTTGATGACCCACAAGTATAGGGGGTGTATCGCAGTATTTTCGATAGTAAGAGTGTCGAACCCAATGAGGAGCAGAAGATGCTGGCGAGTGGCTAGGAGTAGGAATTCCCTGTAAATACTTAGCAAATGGATTTTTAGGAGTTTTTGATAATGCAGGTAAATAAAGTACGCGTAAATAAAAGACAATAAGAATAAATGCAGCAAGTGGGTGAACCTGTGCTAATGTACTGACCTTCCTAGGACTAATACATATTTGTGATTATACCCCTTGCAAGCATCCGCAAGTACAAGAAAGTAATTAAGGTAGAAACCTAACCACAACTTTAAACTCTAAGACCCTGACGTCCCTTGTGCAATGGTTTCCTAACAGGGGTTTAGGTTTCTGTCACTCCAGCAACCCCTACGATTAGTAGCCAAATACTCAATGCATTCCCCTAGGCCCATATAGGTGAAGTTTCATGTAGTCGATGTTCACATGACAACACTAGAAGAAATACACCACAACTTAAATATCAAACTATTGAATCTTTCTCAACACAATTCCACTACTAACAACATGACTTCTCCCATGTCCTCAAGAACAAAACGAACTACTCACAAGACATCATATGGATCATGATCAGAGATGAAATAATGATATGTAACAATCTGAACATAAATGATAATACAATGGTTCACTCAATAGCATCAACTACAAGGAGTAATCAACACCGGGAAAGTTTCCTCTAAGAACTTTGCAAGATTCAACCCAATTGTTATAGCGGTATGGAGGTGGTGATGATGGTGCTGATGGAGATGAAGGTGATGATGATGATGATCCCGATGAAGTCCAGCTTGATGGTGGTGTTGATGGCGACGATCCCCCCTCTCCGGGAAGGAATTCCCCTAGCAGAATTCTGTCTGCCAGAGAGATCTTTCTCTCTCGGTGTTTTCCGCCCTGCAGAGGCGGCAGAATCTTTCTGTGGTCGCTCCCCCGAGTCTTAGGGTTTCGGGAGGATAATATACGCCAGAGGGGAGAGACTAGAGTGGACTAGGGTGGCCACACCACCTGGTGGCACGGCTTGGGGTGGCCCACGCCAGGGGGAGGTGTGGGCCCCCTATGGCCCATCTCCAATTCCCCTTCTAGCTTTCTTCGTCTTCTGGAAAAATAGGATTTTCCATGTATTTTCTGGGATTTTCTAATCTTCGCGAATTTTGCCTCCAAACAACACCTTTTCCATCAGAATCCTGACTGCAGCAGTCCATGCTACAAAATTCATCAACCATGCAAAAATAGATGAAATGACATAGTATCATCTCTTAATATGAAATATATCAATGAATAACAGTAAATTATGATATATAATAGTGATATAAATGGACGTATCAACTCCCCCCAAGCTTAGACTTCGCTTGTCCCCAAGCAAAAGCTGAGCTCAATAAACATGACCTCAGGTTTATGGAGTGAAGAGTCGATAAAAGGATACGCACAAGAAGCATCACATTGATCAATACATAAATCATAATAAAAGACAACTCACTATTATATAACTTTAACGTGCAACAAGTAAAGGAAACACAATAAAGATGCATAAAGTAAATCATAATTGGCAATGGCAAACTTAGCTCTTGGTCGAAGAATAGTTGACAAAATTGCAGGAGTTCACAAATAACTGGTTTTCAATGATAGATTTCAATGTAGTAGACACCAAGATAAAAGCAAAGTGCAAAGCAAGGAACATATGAAACATGATTGAATAAATCATCATATGAATGAATGAAACACAACAACTCTAGATGCTTCCTGAGATAGAAGGGAATAGGTTTACTGACTCAACTAAAAATTAAAAGAAAGGCCCTTCGGAGAGGGAAGCAGGGATTTCAAGTTTCATAAAGAGCTTCCAAAAATTATGGTACTTACTAGCTTTCAGCTCTCATTGCCCCTATCATAGGCATCTTTTAGGTGATTAAGGTTAAAGTGACACAACTAAGAGGATATGCTTGACAAGTTATAAGTTGAAATCTCATGCCCCTTGCTTACGAGTACCGAACCTCATGCTACTCAACTTCAGTCACAAGTAAGCTCTTGTCATTGTAAATACATATGTATCATAGAGAACCGCTAACGGGGTACCCCTTGCACATGATACAGGAGCTATCCCATAATCAAAATGACAAGGCAAGCAGACAATGAGCCTCTCAGAGATCTTTTTATTTGCTATTTGCATAGGTTTTTATTGAGGATGCTTCATAGAGTGCTCATTATAGTTATGCTGCAAGTTTCCACCATGATTAGGCATGGCTTAGGCTAGCGGCCCAGGCGTTTCTCTAACACACATACAAACTCCATGATCTTACAAGTTCCCCTTTTATTTCACACCACCGGGATCCATAAGCAAATGAATCATGATATCAACAGAATATAAGTGCAATGTTGAAAGCGTTCCCCATGATACATGGTTCTGCTAACTTCAACTTGTAAAGCGCAAGAATATACGCAACAAAGATGGACACAATGGTTCAAGTTTATTAATTGTAAGAAAGTAAAGTGTGCCATCAAGTTCGTGAGAGCTTTAATCACTAGTTTTCTCATAAAATTTTTAATTCAGAAGGTAGATAAAAACAAGAATTTACTTGGAATAGCAATAGTGCTAGTAGGTAGGTATGGTGGACACAAATGGCATAGGTTTTGGTTTAAGGATCGGATGCACGAGAAGCATTCCCTTTGAGTATAGGTTTTTGGCTAGCAAGGCTAGGTAGCAAGCATGAATTGAAAACTAAAATAATATATGCAAAAGAGTAAATGATAGAACTTCTCATTAATATTCCATAATGATAACTCACACCAAGGGATACATAGATATCTAACGAGAGGGGGGACAATTCCATAATGCAAACCATCCTACATGATAACTTCTCTATTCATGATATGACTCTACTAAAAGGTAAAAAGATAGAAGATAGTGATGTGATACCGTGGCACTCCTCCAATCTTGGAACAAACCAAGGGGATGCCAAAACCTGATGACGAATTATTCCTTTGGTGGTGCTGGTATTCTCTCGTCATCGTCTGACTTCCAAGGTAAGGGCTCCCCATCAACAAAGGACATCGTGGTCTCCAGCATCCTGAAACTTGCAACATCACTTATGCATTTAAACCTAACCTTGTAATTTTGAACATCGTAGAGCTATGCTTGCAGTTGGTTGGTTGTTTGGTGGAGTGAGAGAATTTCATCCTTGATCTTAGCAGACTCCTTTTTGTGCTCGGTGATGAGTTCGGAACAAATCTTATGGATTATAGCCACTTCGTGTTCTTTCATATTCTTGTACCTAAAGACTTCCTGCTCTAGTGCTTCCATCCTGTCCTCCAGACTTACTTCACCTTCAGGGCCTTGAACCTCTTTTATCCGTACCTCTCCATCTTCAAGCAACAACTCCTTGGGATGAATCTTAAACTCTCTCATGTATGGGTTGATGATATCCGCTGAGGAATCTTCCTTGGCTAATCCAGAGGAAGACATTGTGGCTCCAGATCTAGGACTCTACCTGTCAGAAACAGATTGAAACGAAACATGACGATAACATGATATACGAACCTCAGGGGATCCGGGGGATTATATATTACGAAGTTTTACAACAAAAGGAAGGTATTGGGAGAAAATGGGTCGGAGACGGAGTCCGGGGCGGCCACACCACCTGCTGGCGCGGCCAAGGGGCCCGCGCCAAGGGGAGGTGTGAGCCACCCTGGCTCTGTTTCAGTCCCTCTTTCGCTTCGTAGCTTTCCTTGTTGGATAAAAACTGCAAAAATATAACTAGATAGAATTTTCGCGGAACTTTTCTTACTAGAACTTTTACCTATTCATAAACGGACTCTTCAGGTCTCTGAATTTGGTCTTTGATAAATTTTTCCGGAGTTACCACTTGTACAGCATCAACATCTTCATTGTAAGAATCTCCAGCAATATAGTGCTTGAGTCGCTGACCATTCACCACTTGTGTAGTGTTATCTTTTAAAGAAGAAATTTTTATTGCTCTTGAACGATACATTTCTTCAATAACAAAAGGTCCTTCCCATTTTAACAGTAGTTTCCCTGCAAAAAATCTAAGACGAGACCTATACAATAGAACTTTCTCACCAACATGGAATTCTCTCTTAAGTATTCGCTTGTCATGCCATCTTTTAACTTTTTCCTTAAAGAGTCTAGCATTCTCATATGCTTCACTCCTCAACTCATCCAATGAACTTAAGTCAAATAATCTTTTTTCACCAGCAAGCTTACAATCTCTATTAAATTCTTTAACTACCCAATAAGCTTTCTGTTCTAATTCTAAAGGCAGGTGACAAGCTTTCCCATAAACCATTTTGTAAGGAGACATCCCCATAGGGTTTTTATAGGCAGTCTTATAAGCCCATAAAGCATCGTTCAAATTTTTAGCCCAATTTTTTGTAGATCTATTAACAGTCTTTTTCAAGATGGATTTAATTTCTCTATTTGATAACTCTACTTGTCCACTAGTTTGGGGATGATAAGCTGAAGCGATTCTATGATTAACATCATATTTAGCAAGGGTCTTTATAAAACCACCATGAATGAAATGAGAACCTCCATCAGTCATAAGATACCTAGGTACTCCAAACCTAGGAAAGATAACATCCTTAAGCATTTTTAGAGAGGTCTCCCCATTAGCACTCTTCGTAGGTATGTCTTCTACCCACTTAGTGACATAATCAATGGCAACAAGAATATGAGTATAACCTTTTGAAGGAGGAAAAGGGCCCATAAAGTCAAATCCCCAACAGTCAAAGGGTTCATTGACTAGAGAGTAATTCATGGGCATTTCATTGCATCTAGAAATATTACCAACACGCTGACACTCATCACAAGATAAAACAAATTTTCTTGCATCTTTAAAAAGGGTAGGCCAGTAGAAACCTGATTGTAGCACCTTTTGCGCAGTTCTATCTCCCGCATGATGTCCTCCATAGGCACTACCATGACATTTCCGCAATATCTCCTTTTGTTCATATTCTCAGACACATCTTCGCATAATACCATCCACTCCTTCTTTATATAAATGTGGGTCATCCCAAAAATAATGCCTCAAATCATAAAAGAACTTCCTTCTTTGCTGAGCTGTGAAAGTTGGAGGCAAATACTTAGAGACAATAAAGTTAGCATAATCAACATACCAAGGGCTCCCTCGCGAGCTTACCCCTACTGCAGCCAACTATTCATTTGGGAAACTATAATTAACAGGCATAGGATCAAAAGAGATGTTTGCCAATCGATATAAATTATCAGCTATAGGATTTTCAGCACCTTTCCTATCTACAATATGTAGATAAAACTCTTCTAAGAGTAGAGCCCATCTAATAAGCCTAGGCTTAGCATATTTATTTGTCATAAGGTACTTAATATCAGCATGATCAATATGAATGGTAACTTTCGAGTCAACAATATAAGGTCTAAACTTATCACAAGCAAAGACAACAGCTAAGAATTATTTTCAGTAGTAGCATAATTCCTTTGAGCAGCGTCAAGAGTCTTACTAGCATAATGGATAACATTTAACTTTTTATCTATTCATTAACCAAGGACAGCACCTACAGCAAAATCACTAGCGTCACACATTATTTCAAAGGGTAAACTCCAATCAGGTGGTTGAACTATAAGAGCATTAGTTGAAGCCTTCTTTAGAGTTTCAAAAGCTTCCTTACAATCATCATCAAAGACAAAGGGTACATCCTTTTGAAGAAGATTAGTGAGGGGTTTTGATATCTTAGAGAAATCTTTAATAAACATTCTATAGAAATCAGCATGCCCAAGGATACTACGAATACCTTTGATGTCTCTTGGACAGGGCATTTTCTCAATTGCCTCAACTTTAGCTCTATCAACTTCTATGCCTCTTTCAGAAACCTTATGTCCAAGTATAATCCCTTCATTCACCATGAAGTAGCATTTCTCCCAATTAAGAACAAGATTAGTTTCTTCACGTCTCTGCAAAACTTTATCAAGGTTGTGTAGACAATTATCAAAAGAAGTTCCATAGACGGAGAAGTCATCCATGAATACTTCCACAATTTCCTCACCAAAACCATGAAAGATAGCAGACATGCATCTTTGAAAAGTAGAAGGAGCATTACATAAATCAAAAGGCATACGTCTATACGCATAGGTTCCATAAGGGCATCTAAAAGTAGTTTTCTCTTGCTCTTGTTGTTTAGCAGCAATTCGAGAGAAACCAGAATATCCATCAAGAAAACAAAAATGGGTCTTTTTAGACAACCTTTCTAACATTTGATCAATAAAAAGAAGTGGGCAATGATCTTTCTTAGTAACTTTGTTAATTTTCCTGAAATCAATGCACATTATATAACCTACTACTATTCTTTGGGGAATAAGCTCATCATTATCATTAGGAATAATGGTAATTCCCCCTTTTTAGGGACACAATGAACATGACTAATCCATTCACTATTAGCAATAGGGTAAACAATACCAGCATCAAGGAGTTTCAATACCTCATTTCTTACCACTTCCTTCATCTTACGATTTAAACCACATTGGTGCTCTACCACTGGCTTTGCATCTGGTTCTATATTGATAGCATGCTGACATATAGTAGGAGAAATCCCTTTTAAATCATTCAGAGTATAGCCCATAGCCCCTCGGTGTTTCTTCAATACCTCCAATAATATTTCCTCTTCCTTCCCTGAAAGTTTAGCGCTAATAATAACAGGATATATTTTATTATCATCAATATAAGCATACTTAAGATCGTCAGGTAAAGGTTTTAGATTGGAGACCGGATCCTTTTTAGGTGGCAATGTGATACCCAAATCGTCCATAGGCAAGTTATGCTTAAGCATCTTACTTTGACAACGGAGAATCTCGCCAATGTCATTTCTTTCTTCCAGGAAGATTTCACTTTGGTGATCTTCCATAAATTGCTGCAATGCATTGTTAGGAGCAAGAGAAATTGAAGCAAGTTTTTCAACCCTAAAATCCACATTATGGGTTTCATTTTCACAAGGTTTTTTAGTTAATTTCGAAAAATTAAACTCATAAGATTCCCCATCAAATTTAGTCAAGATTTTCTCCCTTTTGCACTCTATAATAGCTCCGCATGTACTCAAGAAAGGTCTACCAAAAATGATGGGATAGGTTTCACTAGCAGCCGAACCAAGTACTAAAAAATCAGCAGAATATTTAATCTTACCACAAAGAACTTCTACGTCCCGTACAATACCAATTGGACAGATGGTCTCTATATTAGCAAGGTGAATAACCACATCAATATCTTCTAGTTCGTAGGGACTGATTTCATGCATAATTTCTTTGTAAAGCTCATAAGGGATAGCACTTGAACTTGCACCAATATCACATAAACCATAATAGCAATGATCACCAATCTAACAGAAAGCACATGGACACTAGACTTTTTAGTTCTATTAGGATGTGAGACAATATTAGAAGCATCCTCACAAAAGACAATGTGTCCATCTTCTACACTTTTAGTGACAAGGTCTTTCACAATTTCTACAATAGTTTCAATGTTTATTTGTTCATCAGGTTTTATAGTTATTTTTGCACTTTTATTGATTACACTAGTTATCATAGGATGCTCCTTTACCTTATCCGGGAAGGGTATTTTCTTGATATAAGGTTCAGGTAGGATGTGATCAATAGTGCAAAATTTAGTACTCCTAACAGGAACAGAATCAACAATATCATTATATGGTGCATGATACTTGTTCCATCCCTTTTTCGGAATTTCAATATAAGAAGCAAAAGTCTTAAAACAATTTGTAATAACTTGAGAATCAAGACCGTAAGCATTGCTAATATTTTGAAAGTCATCAGTTCCCATAAAAGATTCAATGCATTCATAATCATAATTTATACCTGACTTTCTTCCTTTGTCATTTTCCCATGCTTCAGCATTGTCTAGAATATGATCTAGAAGATCCCATTTAGCTTCTTCTTCCATGCGAGTGAATGATCTAGCACAAGAAGCATCCAATAAATCCTTATCATGAAGAGAAAGCCTTGCATAAAAGTTATCGATAATAATATTGTTGGGGAGCTCATGAATGGGACATTTGAGCATTAGTAACTTCAATCTCCACCAAGCTTGAGTTATACTCTCTCCATTAAGAGGCCAAAAGTTGTATATTTGATTCCAATCTTTATGAATCTCACTAGGAGGATAAAATTTTGAATAAAAGAGAGGTACTATTTCCTCCCATTCAAAAGCTTGACCATTCTTCAGCAGCTTATACCATTCCTCAGCTCTTCATTTCAGTCATAATGAGAATAACTTCTTCTTGACTTGATATGTTGTAATACCTGCACACTTGAACAACCCGCATAATTTGTGTATAAAGAGAAAATGATCACCAGGATGGACAGTTCCATCTCCAACATAATAGTTATCTATAACACGATCAATAGTTCTTGTAGGTATATTAAAGTATCATTCTCAGCAGGTGATGGTTCATCTACTACCTTAGAAGTGGTAGTAGCATTACGAAATAAGAAACTCGGCGAATTGTCCATATTGAAAATAAAGCAACTAACAGAAGTAAACAATACTCACAGTAGAAGTTTCCTTTACCAGTTCCACTCTCCAATAGCGCTTCACTCCTCGGCAACGACGCCAGAAAATAGTCTTGATGAACCACAAGTATAGGGGGTGTATCGCGGTATTTTCGATAAGTAAGAGTGTCAAACCCAACGAGGAGAAGAAGGTGCTGGCGAGTGGCTAGGAGCAGGAATTCCCTGTAAATACTTAGCAAACGGATTTTTAGGAGTTTTTGATAATGCAGGTAAATAAAGTACGAGTATATAAAAGATAATAAGAATAAATGTAGCAAGTGGCCCAATCCTTTCTTTAGCAAAGGACATGCCGGTTGTATTACTTAAGATGACCAAATGTTCTTGAGGACACATGGGAATATCGTCAAGTGCTATCGCTTCATATAGTTGATTAATCTTCTTTAGTTTGCTAAGTGTTGTGTGGGTGAACCTATGCTAATGTACCGACCTTCCTAGGAATAATACATACTTGTGATTATACCCCTTGCAAGCATCCGCAAGTACAAGAAAGTAATTAAGGTAGAAACCTAACCACAGCTTTAAACTCTAAGACCTTGACGTCCCTTGTGCAATGGTCTCCTAATGGGGGTTCAGGTTTCTATCACTCCGGCAACCCCTACGATTAGTAGCCAAATACACAATGCATTCCCCTAGGCCCATATAGGTGAAGTGCCATGTAGTCGACATTCACATGACACCACTAGAAGAAATACACCACAACTTAAATATCAAACTATTGAATCTTTCTCAACACAATTCCACTACTAACAACATGACTTCTCCCATGTCCTCAAGAACAAAACAAACAACTCACAAGACATCATATGGATCATGATCAGAGATTAAATAATGATATGTAACAATCTGAACATAAACGATAATTCAATGGTTCACTCAATATCATCAACTACAAGGAGTAATCAACACCGAGAAAGTTTCCCCTAAGAACTATGCAAGATTCAACCCAATTGTTACAACGGTATGGAGGTGCTGATGATGGTGCTGATGGAGATGATGGTGGTGATGATGATTATGATGATCCTGATGAAGTCTAGCTTGATGGTGGTGTTGATGGCGATGATCTCCCTCTCCGGGAAGGAATTCCCTGGAAGAATTCTGTTTGCCGGAGAGATCTTTCTCTCTCGATGTTTTCCGCCCCGTAGAGGCGGTGGAATCTTTCCGTGGTCGCTCCCCCAAGTCTTAGGGTTTCGGGAGGATAATATACGCTAGAGGGTAGAGGCTGGAGTGGACCAAGGCAGCCACACCACCTGGTGGCGCGGCCTGGGGTGGCCCGCGCCAGGGGGTCTTGTGGGCCCCTTGTGGCCCATCTCCACTTCCCCTTCTGGCTTTCTTCGTCTTCTAGAAAAATAGGAGTTTCCATGTATTTTCCGGGATTTTCTGATCTTCGCGAATTTTGCCTCCAAACAACACCTTTTCCATCAGAATTCTGACTGCAGCGGTCCATGCTCCAAAAGTCATCAACCATGCAAAAATAGATGAAATAACATAAGTATCATATCTTATTATGAAATATATCAATGAATAACAGTAAATTATGATATAGAATAGTGATGCAAAATGGACATATCAGGGCTCTAGTCCCCACACACAATCCTTGGTCAAGATGTCTTGAAAATAGACTTGACCGGGCGATAGATCTAGGCTTTGGAGAGCTCGACCGACGAAACTCGGTTGGGGTCAAGATGACCGCTCATATGGCAGAGTTTGTGGGTGCATTTCTGCAGCGGGTAAATTTGGCTCCGGATGAAAATGCACATTAGATCCTCACTGGTTAACCCATCAGCGATCAGCTCAAGGACGCGTTTCTCCACTAGATCGACCAGGGCGCTGGACTTCTTGGGGATCTGTTCCCAGGTCCTCTTATTGGGGATGCCGACAGAAGAGGGGGCAGCCAAATCTTGTCGTTCGAGGTATCGCTCTTTACGTAAAAGAACATCTTTGCCCACCCTTTGCAGGACTCCAGGACTATAACCCAAGGAAAGAAGGAACCTCGCTGACGTGAAATCGAGGCCGCCCCACACTAGGTCAAAGCCTTATCACCGGGATGATGTTCCTTATTTGGAACAACGTTAGCCCGAAATCCGAAGAATTTGGACCAAATCTAGATACTGGGCCATATGCCGAGATACCTCTCGATGCCAAAAGCATAAGCCAAAAGAGAGGCGATGGCATTCGCGGGGAGATGGTGAGGTTGGAGTTTGAAAGTTGTGAGGAAATCATGGAAGAAGTTGCTGATAGGGAGGACGAAGCCACGAGCAAAGTGAGAGAGGAAAACCATGAACCCACTGACCTCGGGGGCGGGAACGAGCTCGTCACTAGGGATGCGGCAGCTGACCCCTGCGGAGATGCGAATTGTGTGGATGAGCCAATAAATCTGATCTTACGTCACCCAAGAGCTGGCCCAAGCACCGCACTCATGGGCGGCACCGCCCTCTTCGTGTTCTTCCACAACGACAATGTCTTACGGCATCTCCATATCCTCTTCCTTGAACGCGGAGTGTGAATCGGGGGCGAAGGGCCTAGATTGGCGTGACCCCGTAGCTACGGCCAGCAGCGGCACTGCGGTGGAACAGGGAAGCGCTAAGAATGGTAGCGGTGGCGTGTTCACTAAGCAGAGAGCAGCGGTGGTGGCGCTAGGAGGAAGAAGAGGAAGAAGTAGGAAAGTGGGGGAAATGGATACGGACCTCCCTGCTCCCCTATTTAACCACACTCACATCATGGCTAGTGGGATCGCTAATTACAATGAACCACACGGTGCTGACATGTATTTCCCGAACAAACGCATCAGCAGCGAGCCACACAGAGGGTCACATGGCACAAAAGATCAAGTGACGCAGCGTGACTCTGCAGTTATCAAAGAGGCACCCCACGATGTGATGGGGGGTGTAGTAATCCCTGACGGCATGTGCAGTAACTGACATCATGGCCCTTAAAATGAGGCAAAAGTAATGATTACCTTCCACGTCGGATATAGGGAAGTGTACACGAGAAGGTAGGCATCTAAGAGGGATAACCCGGATGCATCACTATAACTCGGCCAACAAGAAATAACTCGGAAAGAGCCAAAGGAAGTCAAGGTGAGAACTAAATCACTATCAGGAAATGCCGAGTTAAAATTGGTGCAGGCAGACATATGTGTAGGTCGGCGAGATGGACTGAGATCCGAAAAAAGTTGAACCTGTTGTGGCCGTACCAGCTAAGGGCTGATGATACCGCACCAACTTTAGGGACTAATGTTTGGGGGGGGTGACCCCAGGTAGGGTAAAGCCGAGATAAGAGGACAAGGTCCGTTGAGGTAAAGACATGTCAAAGCATGAGCTGGCCGAAACAGAGAAGGGCCAACCGGGTTATGGCCGGGTCACCCTAAGCCAGGAAGCACTGGCAAGACTCGGCCGACATATACAACATGTCAGTGGGATGAGAGAATCATTTTGCCTTTGCAGGTACGAACTTGGCCGAGTTAACTATGCCTAGGCCGAGTCAGGAGATGGCTTGCTCGAGAAGGAGCTCAGGGTCAACGCTTTTCTCTCTCCTAAGGGAATCTAGGGAGAGACAAGCGCTAGCGACAAGAGTCAGAGAGTCAGAGACAAAAGAGATCGTCACGGATGTGACAGTCACTGGCGGCAATGGTCATACCGCGTGGGCTCCGTGCCATTGCCAAACAGAGGCTATGGACAAGGGAAAGGAGAGCACCGAGTTACCACTTTGGGACAAGCATATACCAGGCCACGTAAGCCCTAGATGTACCCTGGCCACCCCTTTACAAGGTGAGCCAGGGCCTCCAAGGGAGAGGGGGATCCATTTTCCTAAGGGAAGAACCCTAGAGAGAGTCAAGAGCAGGAGCACTTCATCTCCTTCCTCTCTATGATACAACCCAAGGAGCATATGTATTAGCCTTTGGATCATAATACAAGATCTGTGAGAAGTTCATCGTGTGTGTGTTGTTCTATCTTAAGCGTGTAGAATCACTATGCTATCCCTCCCCGGATACTGCTAGTACACATTGGCCCCATCTTTAGCCTACCAATGGCATCTTAAGTGACACCACGACGACACGATTGCATTAAATTGGAATCCCAAATATTGCATATCCTTTACTTTTAAACCTCACCAAAACTTGTACCCTCAATCCTACGAGCCATTACTACAAGAGTTATTTGAGCCATGCAAGTCATAGAGCTGCATGTGTAGGGTTTGTGCGAGTCTTTGGATAACGAGGTACCTAAACAACTTAAACTGTGTAGTAATAGGAGAACAAAAGAAAGAGGCACCAGTGGGCAATAGCTATTATTTGGTTCTTCCACGCTCACTTGTGTCCTGTAGGACCCCGAGTACTTGATACCTGTTCCTTAACTATTCGCACTATCCACACGTGGGAGACTCTATGGATCCCCCTTCGCATGATCTTGATTCACACTTTATTTCTTGGGGCCATAAACTAGATTGGGGCTTTATTACTATCATGTACTTATGCCATGCTTTACTACTTTATTTACTATTGCGCGTGGAGCGCCTGTATTGTTTAGAAACCCCGTACCACATTTATGTCGTATCGACAAGCCTAGTCACACTTTTGGGTTCCGACTCGTTTACCGACATCGTCATAAACCCTAGGTCCATCTCAGATACGGCCAACTTTGTTGCAGGTAGCATATTGGGGTGCCCTCCTAAAATAATTTATGAATCCTGTGAATGCATGTCGTGAGGCCTTGTTGCTTTTTATTTGGTTCTTCCCAAGGTCAATCGTGCATGTGTTGCCTGCAGGGTAAATCTTTCTGAAAGCCATGTCCACGGTTATGGGTGACTTGGATCACAATTTCGTGATCATAGACAAGCAAAACTAAAGTAGTGCCTTTAATTTGACTAAGACGCGACTAGTAAATAGTGTAACACTCATGGAATGGTTAATAAAATTGCCAACAGATGGGATGTTCTTCCGCTTTCTCATTGGTAAGCGAGAAGGACGGCGAGCGATGTTTATTTATGTTACTTATATCACTATTGTTACTAATTAATGGGCGTCCATCCATCTCTGGTTGGGCGGATGTTGTAGCGTGTCTCTATAGAACTATTTAGATATTATCTTTCGTTGCAATTGCGTCACCCCCAGGTTGTTTCCTTTAGATGCATTAAGAGTTGAGTACCCCTAGGGTCTCACACGATATATTTTTTGGTTTAGATGGAGATGTTTAACCACATGAAGGTTACTGGTTTTAGGAGATCGATGATGATGGCAATGATCATCAGGTGTAGAGATTCAGGGGATGGAGATCCATGAGATCTGTGGGCGGGATGTGCTTATTTTAGGGCATCTTATGCCAAATTGCTTCTTGTTCGTACTCGGATCTTATTTTCCACTTCCGCTTGATACTATGATGTGTGATGTATGAGGATGTATCCTAAACTATTATCTCTATCTAGGATATTTGGATCTTGGCGTATGGCATTGAATATTTCTGTTTCTACTGTTTTAGATGGTATGTCTCTCATGTACTGTTGTATATCACTGGCATACACACTTGTGTATGTTTTGTTCGCATACCTGTCGACTACGCCGCTCACTCGTGTCCTGATGTTCTTGAAAATGGGTAGGGTGGTTGCCTGGTACCGTTCCCTGCTCCGCTTCTATGGGCCTACACATGGGTTTCCTTGGGCCTCCGCGGTAGAATACCTTATCCACTTTTGGTTTCATCCTGGCTTGTTGCTTAGAGCGTAGGGTCCGAGGTATTACACAACCTTAGCTTCCCACCGTCGGAATTCTTTTCCTGGGTAATCTCCTACCACGGCATCTAGCTTCATAATCTCCCCCAAATTCCATATTAGAACTTAGTGCCCATGTTTGAGGGATTTCTCAGAATTAAACCGAGTCTTCTCTTGTTCTGATACTACTTTAGTACTCGGGAAAACTCTATCACTACCGGTGTTCCATACAAATACCGGAACTCTTTGCCTAGTCCTTAGGAGAGACCAAGTCTATCCCAAGGTCATAGCTAGTGATTCAGTGAAGAAATGGCCAGCTACCTTTTTCTATCACAAGGATATGCTGGCTCCTGGCAAGCAGGAAAGCTTGCCAGGTTTTGTTGATGGTGCCGCCGGCCACCAAGAATCCTGGGACGCGGAGGCACTGGTTTTGATTGAAGACTTGATCCGTGCTAAGAGGCGGATCGAGTTCTCGATGAAGAACAAGGGCTTTAAGGGATCCGACTTAGTCCAGTGCTAGCTATCACATTGGACTCAACATCTTCAATACCATGGGGATCGGTTGATGCATTCAGTCACCCTCGACAAGAAGGACAACTTAAAGGTTAGTCCTACCCCAATCCCCTCCAAGGACTACAAATCTCGGATCTAGTGGTTGATCAAGGAACGGGTTAAC
Source organism: Avena eriantha (assembly GCA_910589775.1). Taxonomy (NCBI): domain Eukaryota; kingdom Viridiplantae; phylum Streptophyta; class Magnoliopsida; order Poales; family Poaceae; genus Avena; species Avena eriantha. The sequence continues at coordinate 477,856,098 of OU342741.1, forward strand.
CGAAAAGTCCCAAAGGTCTCCATGCCAATGTACACGACAGAGAATCCTTTGACCCCGGTAAGTTCTTCAGCTTTTAACTGATGTGTTCTATCTGTCTTTTACATAATATTACAATGTTGAGATATTTCCAACTTTTAGCTTGCTGCTCACCCTGAGTCGGAGCTTGCTCCCCTCGAGGGTTATCCACATGAAGATCCGATTCGTCTTTCCGAGGATGAGGAACTTGAAGAATTTCTGGAGATGCTTACTCAGAAGCATAAGAATCCGGTTGTTTCTACTAGCCCACAAACACTACTAGTCGTCAAAAACTAAGTTCCATTCTATAATTACTTGTATTGTTATATTTCTGAGTCATAACATTTTTATCTTCTTATGGCTCAGAGCTAAACCATTGGGAAAAGGAAAAGGGAAATCCGAGAAGACTCTGCGCTAGCAGAAGTTGAACTTGGTTTCTCCTAATACCACTCTCCTGACTCCTAACCCCAACTCGTTGTCAGCGCTAGAGGATATTCCGTCTCCACACGCTAGAGATGTTGTGCCTCACTTTGAAGAGCCAGTGAACACCAGTTCACAAACTGACATCATTGTTGGTGACTCAGGAAAATATAAGGGTGAGCCCACTAAGGGTAATGATCCCTTCTTAGTTCAAACTTTTGACGATAATCCCCTAAAAATTCCTGGTGCCACCAATCTTGGCCTACCACGAAAAGTGCAGAAGATATTCAGAAGCTTGCATTTGCTTGTTTATAATCTCAGAACATTTCTTTCGAGGAAGAGGCTCAAGAAGCCGAAGACGTCAAGCTTGCAGATTTACTAGGGTAGATTCATGCTCAGGATAAAAGATTGAGGTCTTGTGAAACTCCTTAACCTTGATCTTGACCGAGAAGGTTTTTGCTGAGGTCAACACTAGCCTTAACAAGCTTCATCGTGAGCATATTGTTAGTCATTTTTACGACTCTTTTATTGTCTTTATATCATATTCTCTAGCCCCCAAGCATGAAGTTGGATGTAAATACAAATCCGAGTTTATGCTTGATGTCTACGCACTTCTATTCTTGTAGACTGTTGTTGGGCCTCCAAGTGCAGAGGTTTGTAGAACAGCAGCAAGTTTTCCCTTAAGTGGATCACCCAAGGTTTATCGAACTCGGGGAGGAAGTGGTCAAAGGTATCCCCTCTCAAGCAACCCTGCAATCAAGATACAAGAAGTCTCTTGTGTCCCCAACACACCCAATACACTTGTCAGGTGTATAGGTGCACTAGTTCGGCGAAGAGATTGTGAAATACAAGTGGTATGGATAAAAGACAATGGTGCCAGCAAATATCTTGATGGCGTGGAAGAGACTAAAGGCAAACTGAAATAAAGATGGAAGCAAGCAAGCATGTAATAGATCTAATTGCAAACATCGTAACAATGCTTAGAAACAAGGCCTAGGGATCATACTTTCACTAGTGAACACTCTCATATAAATATATTCCTCTTTATGATACTACGATGAACTACTCCGGTTGGACACTCTAATCGATGGTAGGGCTATAACAGCACACCTCAAGGTTCATCTTTCCCATCTAGATAACCCCACACTATCACCTTGAGTACTAGATGAGTCCAACAAACACCACAATTTCATAAAGACATCCAACTCCAAATATAACTCATAACAAGTATTTGTAATCTCTAGCCTAAGTGCCACCATGGTGAGCACGCTGTCACTTTCACACACATGGGGACAGCAGAGATCTATTAAAGCACTTGAGTAGCAAGGTAGATCTATAGATTACAAGCTCATGATCAGAATATGATCATGCATAGAGAGAGAGAGAGATGAACACATAGCTACCGGTAGAACCCTTAGCCTCGAGAGAGAACTACTCCCTCCTCATCATGGGAATCAGCAATGGCGATGGAGATGACGGTGGAGATCGATGGAGATGGCTCTGGGGGCACTTCCCCGTCCCGGCAGGGTGCCGGAATAGAGACTTTCTGTCCCCTGAATCTCCCCTTCGGTGGTGGCGGCGCTGCGGAACTTTTCATGGCTGGAGGCTTGATGATTTAGGGTTTATGCATCGGGAGGCTTCTTATAGACGAAGAGGCAAGGTTGGTGGACGCCAGAGGGGCCCACACCACTTGGTGGCGTGGCCAGGGCTAGCCCGCGCCACCACATGGTGTGGCTGGCCCATGGCCCCTCTCCGTCTTGTATTCTGGCTCCGTGTTGCTCTGGGAAAAATAGTGACTTTGGCTTTTGTCCGGTCCAATTCCGAGAATATTCATTTTCTGACTTTCCTCGAACCAAAAACAGCAGAAAACAGGCAACTGGCACTATGGCATCTTGTTAATAGGTTAGTCCAATAAATCATATGAAAAGTAATCCAAAGTGTGGACAAAACACAAGAAAGTAGATAAAACCAAGCATGGAACATCAAAAATTATAGATACATTTGCAATGTATCAACATCCCCAAGATTAACTCCTGCTTGTCCTCGAGTAGGTAAGTGATAAAAAGAAAGAATAATTTTTGAGGTGACATGCACCATCAAATACTTGATCAAAGTATTTGTAAAACATTGATAGTTGGGATCGTAGTACTTCAATCATAGCATGAAAGACAAAGTTCTAGCAATAATACAAAGAAACTATGTTGCAACATGAAAAGGCACACACAAAAGATTCATGAATAACAATGCTTTGCAAGACGTTTGTTTGTTTCACATAAATAAAACATAGCATAATAGTATTCAGCTTGTCCCTCAATAGAGTAGCAAATATAAATGCATAGGACACCTTCAAAGTTCATAAGAGTGACTAGATACAATAGTTTAAAACAAGCAATATCAAGTTATGCATCAATCAACTAGTCTTGGGACAATGCACATAGTGCATAAAGATAGAAGGTGGAGACTCAATGTAACGGTGGAAGAAAGGCATTTGTAAAAGGAAGTAGGGATTCAACTCTCATAAAGAGCTTCCAAAAATTATGGTACTTATAGCTTTCAGCTCTCAATGCCCCTATCATAAGCATCTTGAAGTGGTTAAGGTTAAAGTGACATAACTAAGAGGATATGCTTGACAAGTTATAAACCGAAATCTCATGCCCCTTACTTACAAAGACCGATCCTCATGCTACTCAACTTCAGTCACGAGTAAGCTCTTGTCATTATAAGTACATGTGTATCATTAAGAACTGCCAACGGGGTACCCCTTGCCCGATGATACGGAAGAATCCCCATATCAAAATGACAAGGCAAGCAGACAATGAGCATCTCAGCAATCTTCTTATTTACCATGGCAAAATGGTGCTTTTTTCTCTCTTTCCTCTTTTCTCATATCTTTTTTTTCTTATTCTCTTTTTTCTCAATCTCTATCTCTTTTTTATAAGAAGAATGCTTCATAGCCAGCTCATTATGGTTACGCTGCAGGTTTCCACCATGACAGCATGGATTAGACCAGTGGCCCAGGTGTTTCTCTAACACACATACAAACTCCATGATCTTACAAGTTCCACTTTTATTTCACATCGCTGGGATCCATAAGCAAAAGAACATGATATCAACGGGGTACAAAGTACAAGTGCAATGTTGAAAGCGTTCCCCATGACACATGGTTCTGCTAATTTCAACTTATAAAGCGCAAGCATATACGCAACAAAGAAGGACCCAATGGTTCAAGTTTATTAGATGCAAAAAAGTAAAGTGTGCCATCAAGTTCGTGAGAGCTTTAATCACTAGTTTTCTCATAACAAGTTTAATTTGGAAGATAAAAAAAGCATGAATATACTTGGAATAGCATAAGCTAATAGGTAGGTATGGTGGACTCTTTGGAATAACTTGGTTTAGCGAGTTGGATGCATGAGTGGAACTCATACTTGGTTGTGGAGGCTGGCAAAAGACTAGGAGCGACAAACTAAGAGAGCAATAATGGCCATAATCATGCAGAGCGACAAAAAATCATTGATCAAAGCATAAAGTGATACTACAAGTTGAAAACTAAAGGATCATAAAGGCTATGGTGACTTGATATAGTCATAACATGGTGTGAGCATGCGTTAAGTCAACCCAAATAAAGCATCAAAGGAGAATACCACAATACTATGCTTTAATATGCTAAAACCACGCATGATTCATCCAAGGCACATTAAGAAATCTCAATTGTTTATAACAAGTCATGCTACAGCAAATAATACTAAGCATAAAGCCAAAATAATATCAAGCATTGCATGACAAAGCATAGGCCACAGTCAAAAACAAGCTCTCTTTACCACCTAAGCATGAACTTTCCTACTCTTTTTCCAATCCAAACCAAACTATTTGAACACCAATATATGAAAGAGGGGGTCCAACCAATTTATTCAAGAAAACTAATCAAACCAAGCAAACTAAAACTAAAAATGAAAACAAAGACGCTCCAAGAACAACACAACTGTGCATGAAACAGTAAAAATGAAGTGTTTGGAAGAAACCTGAGATTTTTATTGATGAAGAAGGGGATGCCTTGGGCATCCCCAAGATTTGACGCTTGTACTTCTTGGATATTTCTTGGGGTGACACGCGTGGCATCCCCAAGCTTGAGCTTTAGTCCATCCTTCATCTCATTACTCATTCCTTTCATACACCTGAAAATTTTCCTTCATACAAAACTTCACACAATCTTTATTAGCAACATTAGTGCACTCAAGATAAATAAGTCTTAAGGTTCAGTTCTAACACCAAATAAACTTCCATTAGAACACTAGATACTGTAGCACTTCCCTCAAAAAGCTCAATTCCCCAAAAGAACTCAAAAAGGAACCAACAAGAAGCAAATGCAGAAAATGGCAGAAATCTGTTAAAACAGACCAGCAGGTAAAGATGAATTTTTTCGAAGACCTTCTGTTGCTCAAATCAAAAAGTGTTGAACTAACTAAAGTTAGATAACAACCTGGGGCAGAAGCACAAAAATTCACGCCTCAAAAAGACGTCCAGATATTTTACACGATTTGTTACAGTGAAGCACATAAATCTGTTTCGGGATAGCAACTTTCCCAATCATTACTTCACTCTCATTAGAGGTTACTCTTGGCACAAAAAGCAAATAAAAAGGATAAGGCGCGGTTATTACAGAGTTAATAACTTCCAAGACTCATCTAAAACTTTTGGGTTATCTCCTAATAAGTACTTTTGTTTAACGCCTTTAAGTGAGGCATGATAGTTTGAGAAGATGCTCACATAAGAAATATGAATTGGAGTAAAAGAGAGCATCGAGAAGCAAATTCAAAACACATTTAAGTCTAACCCACTTACTATGCATAGGAATCTTGTAAAGAAACAAGTCATGAAAGAACAAAGCAACAAGCATAGTAAAGCAAAACAAGTGCAACTGCAAAATTTTCAACATAAAGAGGGGGAACTTAATATTGTTGAGATACATAAAACCATGTTTCCCTCTCTCATAATAACTTTTAGTAGCATCATGAATAAAATTAACAATATAATAATCACATAAAACATTCTTATCATGAGCCACATGCATAAAACAACTATTACTCTCCCTATAAGAATAGTCATTCTTATTAATTGTAGTGGGAGCAAATTCAACAAAATAGCTATCATTATTATTCTCATCACCATAATCATCAAATATAGGAGGCATACTGTAATCATAATTAATTTTCTCCTCAATAGTAGGTGGACTGAAAATATCATATTCATCATTGTAATCATCATATATTGGAGGTTTGGTGTCATCATAAGCAATAGAATAGCTATCTTCCAAAGCTGGGGAACTAAAAAGATCATTTTCATAAAAGCTAGCTTCCCCAAGCTTAGTCTTTTCCATAGCATTAGCAATAATGGTGTCCAAAGAATTCATACTAACAACATTGCTATTAGCATGCAAATAAAGTTCCATAAGTTTTTTAATTTTCGCTTCAAACACTTCATGTCCTAACTCAAGATAAATACTATAAAGCTCTCTAATTTTGTTGTTGTTTTCCATTAAGCCTAACTAGTGAAAACAAGAAACAAAAAGACAAAATTGCAGAATCTAAAGGAAATAACTTCGAGCACTCACACCGGAGGATGTCAGTACCTTTTACCTTACCTCCCCGACAACGGCGCCAGAAAATAGGCGTTTGCCGTGGGAGGTTCTTCTTCTTTAATCCTCCGGTGTGAATACCTTTTATCTTACCTCCCCGGCAACGGCGCCAAAAAATAACTTGATGTCTACGCACTTCTATTCTTGTAGACAGTTGTTGGGCCTCCAAGTGCAGAGGTTTGTAGAACAATAGCAAGTTTTCCCTTAAGTGGATCACCCAAGGTTTATCGAACTCAGGGAGGAAGTGGTCAAAGGTATCCCCTCTCAAGCAACCCTGCAATTAAGATACAAGAAGTCTCTTGTGTCCCCAACACACCCAATACACTTGTCAGGTGTATAGGTGCACTAGTTCGGCGAAGAGATAGTGAAATACAAGTGGTATGGATAAAAGACAACGGTGCCAACAAATAGCTTGATGGCGTGGAAGAGACTAAAGGCAAACTGAAATAAAGATGGAAGAAAGCAAGCATGTAATAGATCTAATTGCAAACGGTGTAACAATGCTTAGAAACAAGGCCTAGGGATCATACTTTCACTAGTGAACACTCTCATATAACTATATTCCTCTTTATGATACTACGATGAACTACTCCGGTTGGACACTCTAATCGATGGTAGGGCTATAACAGCACACCTCAAGGTTCATCTTTCCCATCTAGATAACCCCACACTATCACCTTGAGTACTAGATGAGTCCAACAAACACCACAATTTCATAAAGACATCCAACTCCAAATATAACTCATAACAAGTATTTGTAATCTCTAGCCTAAGTGCCACCATGGTGAGCACGCTGTCACTTTCACACACATGGGGAGAGCAGAGATCTATTAAAGCACTTGAGTAGCAAGGTAGATTTATAGATTACAAGCTCATGATCAGAATATGATCATGCATAGAGAGAGAGATGAACACATAGCTACGGGTAGAACCCTTAGCCTCGAGAGAGAACTACTCCCTCCTCATCATGGGAATCAGCAATGGCGATGGAGATGGCGGTGGAGATCGATGGAGATGGCTCCGGGGGCACTTCCTCGTCCCGGCAAGGTGCCGAAACAGAGACTTTCTGTCCCCCGAATCTCCCCTTCGGTGGTGGCGGCGCTGCGGAACTTTTCGTGGCTGGAGGCTGGATGATTTAGGGTTTATGCATCGGGAGGCTTCTTATAGACGAAGAGGCAAGGTCGGTGGAGGCCAGAGGGGCCCACACCACTTGGTGGCGCGGCCAGGGCTAGCCCGCGCCACCACATGGTGTGGATGGCCCCTAGCCCCTGTCCGTCTTGTATTCTGGCTCCGTGTTGCTCCGGGAAAAATAGTGACTTTGGCTTTTGTCCGGTCCAATTCCGAGAATATTCATTTTCTGACTTTCCTCGAACCAAAAACAGCAGAAAACAGGCAACTGGCACTGTGGCATCTTCTAAATAGGTTAGTCCAAGAAATCATATGAAAAGTACTCCAAAGTGTGGACAAGACACAAGAAAGTAGATAAAACCAAGCATGGAACATCAAAAATTATAGATACATTTGCAATGTGTCAATGCTTTTATATGATGCCAAAGAACAAAGTAGTGTATCCCCCAAGGCTCGTGCTAGAAATTTAACAAAGTTAAAATAACAACCTGAGTCTTAGTAGACTTCTGACTCTGGTTACTATTCTGACTTATAGAAAGTTAATGTTTACATCTAGGAATTGCTGAAGAACATACACAACAAGAGAATATAGATCAAATCTCTCTGGCTACAAAATGCTCAATTTAAAGTGGAGAAGGACGAGGCGGAAGGTAAACATTTCTGGATCTTTGTCCAAAGTTTGATGGATGTGCCGAATATTTATTCAACTTTGCCTTTGTCATTCCTGGTTTGCTGACCTAGTCCTGCAAACTTGTGGAGGAGGCTGGGAACTTCAAAGTCTTGGACGTGGAGAATGCCGGATTATGAGCTGAGCTCCAAAAATTGAAGGCTGACCACGAACATAGTGTTAGTAATATTTTTGAATCCAACAACATGGCCACTGAAGAGCGTGACCAAACCACTGCCCACCAAGACAATACAATCTTGATTTCGAAGGCGGAAATGGATAGACGGACTGATACTACTCAAGCACTTCAGGAAGAACTCCTAAGTTTGAGGGAAGAGAAGACCAAGCTAGATGAAACCATCTTTGGTAAGTTCTGCTATTTTCCTGCTTTGATGTTTCCTGACTAAATTTTTTCAGTTTTACTTATCTTGTTTTTTTCACAGCACCCCTGAACATTCTGGATTCGTCCTCATCCTCCTCCCGCAATGACCGACTTGTTGCGGTTGGAGACTTAATCCATGACTTCCACCAAACTCTTGAAGAGGTTGGTGAAGGCGTTTATCTCTCTAACTTGCACAAGCTAACTGCCTTTGAACTGTAGGACAAGGCAAAGGAATTTCCAAAGCTTGTTGAGGACTAGAGGATGTCATACACCCGGATGGCTTCCCAGAATGACCTTACCATGGTGACGAGTCACCATGGTAGCATGGAAATCTGGCAGGTCACGAAGGGTACTTCGACTATCGATGAAGACAACAACGACCAAGAGATCAAAGCCATTTGGAAGTATTGTGCCGGATATGCTTGTCGCGTGGCCAAGATGACCATCTACGAGAAGTCATTCTTCCAATCTTTCATCGTGCCACCAAGCCCCCCATCTGAAGAAGTTGAAGCCTCCGACGATGACGAACAGACCATTTTGGATGTTCTTGTCTCTAAGAAAGATTAGGGTGACTTCGGTACTAGCACCAGCGAGCCGGCCAAATATCCTTCTCCTCCACCTGCAGCATAGAGTAAAACAAACTATGCATTATTTTGGAACAAGTGGTGTAATATAAACTATTTATCTATCTGTGCTGGTTTGTAAGAACTTATGCTTTTACTCTAGCACTTGGTTATTTTTGATGTGCTCGAGAATTACTTAAGAAACTTTTGTTCATACTTATCATTTATCTGGCTTTCTATCTCATCCCTTTCGCAAGCCAGCAAAGTTTTAGCACAGAAACACCATCGAGCAACGAAGCTCAATTGCTAAACTAGTTTAATTTAGAATCAGAGCCGACTTCTAATACCAATAATTCACTACTCGGAAAATACCCGCATTTAAGACATCACATAAAAACCAAAGTATAAACGGAAAATGAGACTTACACCTGAAGGTGGCATTTTTTAGAATTGGAAATATAATTAGAACAAACATGAGCATAAAGTACTTTCACGAATTCTGAGATTTTTGATTGTGACATGATCATTTAGAAATAAGATGGTACTTTAAACATCTCAGATTTTTTTAGGGAACCTATACTTTATTTCACTTTGAACATGTACATTGGTATGATTACAAAGAAAGAAAGTTTAAGGATAAAAGGGACGTAGCTGAGCAATATTCCATGGCCAGTCTAGTTCATCCGGATCTGTACGACCTCCAGCTCTCTTTCTTTTCCTAGTAGCAGGTCTATCTTTCTCTAGTCTCATGTATGTTAGATAGTATGACCCGTTGTGCAGTACTCTGCTAACCATGAAGGGTCATTCCCAAATTTGGTAAAGTTTGTGCTTTATTGGTTGCACTAGTCAGAGAACTAGATCGCCCTTTCTGAAGGAATGATTTTCAATATCTGACTATGATACTTTCATAACTTCTGCTGATAGTCTGTAGATCTCTACTCAGCAAAGACGTGAACTTCCTCAAGTACATCAAGGTTATCTTGTCGAGAAACTTTGCATCTTCTTCAACGTACGCAGCAAGTCAGGGAGAAATATGGATAAGATCACTCGAAAGTATTGCCTCTGCACCGTAGACCAAGAAGAAAGGTGTGTATCCGGTTAACCTGTTTGGGGTAGTTTGTAAGCTCCAAATAACATATGGAAATTCGTTCGGCCAAGCCGCCATAGTACGATGAAGTGGTGATCAGAGTCTAGGCTGGAGTCCTTGTAGAATTAAAACATTTGCCCATTTGACTTGTCCATTGGCTTGTGGATGTGCAACTAATGCCATATCAAGTCAGATCCTTTGATCTTCGCAAAACACGACAAGTTATCCCATTGAAAAGTTGCTCCCATTATCTGTAATAATACTATGCGGATATCTGAATTGGATTATGACATCCTCGGTGAATCTTTTCGCTATGGCTCCATCGTAACTTGTTATGGGTTTAGCCTCAATCCATTTTGTAAATTTATTCACCATAACTAGTAGGTGAGTAAATCCACTTAGGGCCCATTTAAACGGTCCTACCATTCCAAGCCCCCAGACCACAAAGGGCCTTGTAATCAGAATTGTTTGCAGCTGATCAGCTAGCACATGGGCTTGTTTGGCATATTTTTGGCAACCTTTGCACGTCTTGACCAGCCTCTCAGCATCTGCCTTAGCTGTTAGCCAGAAAAATTCGTGTCGAAAATCTTTTGCCACTAAAGATTTGGTTGTGGTGTGATGTCTGGATTTGCCTTCATGGATTTCTCTTAGGATTTCTGCTCCTTCTTTTAGGGAGACACAACGCTAAAAAACCAGATACACTCTACTGATAGATATCAGCACCGATTATCATATAGGATTTCGCTCGTTAGAGGATCTATCGGCTTAGAACTTCATTTTTTGGTAATTTTCCTTCTACCAAGAGACCGAGGTAGGGTTTTGTCCAGCTCGGCATAACATCTAGAACTGCTATGAGCGATGAGTCAGATTTGTTCGGATACTCCTCATCAACTCCTATGATAGAGGGAACTTTGAGGTGCTCCAGGAAAGCGCCATCCGGGACCTTTTTCTGTCCAGAGCCTATCTTGATAGTGCATTGACGACCCACGAGTATAGGGGGTGTATCGCAGTATTTTTGAGGGAAGTGAAACCCAATTTATTGATTTGACACAAGGGGAGCCAAAGAATATTTATAAGCCTTAACAACTGAGTTGTCAATTCAGCTGCACCTAGAAACAATCTTGCTCACAGCAGTTTATTAGTAGCAACAGTTTTGTAGTAGCAATAGTAAAGTAATAGCAGTAGTAAAAGTAAAGACAGTAGTAACAATTGCAGTAAACAGTAGGATTAAAGCGCTGTAGGCATAGGTGGATGGATGGACGGGCGTTGCATAGACAAGACAATTCATATGGCAAGACATAGGGCATTTGCAGATAAATAAGATAAAGCATCCAAGTACTAAATAATCATAGGCATGTGTTCCATATATAGTCATACGTGCTCGCAGTGAGAACTTGCACAACATCTTTTGTCCTGCCAGCCTGTTTGCAGTGGGGCCTCAAGGGAACTACTGGAAATTAAGGTGCTCCTTTTAATAGAGTACCGGAGTAAAGCATTAACACTCCGTGAACACATGTGATCCTCACATCAAAGCCATTCCCTTCGGTTATCCCGATTGCTATCACTTCGGGGCCTTTGGTTCCGGACAACAATATGTCTATACAACTTGCAGGTAAGATCATAAACAATACTATCATAATGAATCAATAATATGTTCAGATCTGAAATCATGGCACTCGGGCCCTAATGACAAGCATTAAGCATAACAAGTTGCAACAAAGTCAAAAAAGCACTAATAATAGATACTAGGCACCGTGCCCTAACAATCTGATACCATTACATGAACGATCTCATCCCAATCCCTACCATCCCCATAGCCTACAACGGGGGATTACTCACTCATAGATGGGGGAAACATGGATGGTCGATGGAGAAGCGATGGTAATGATGACGGCGATGATCTCCTCAAATTCCCCCGTCCCAACAGGGTGCCAGAACGGATTTCTGGCTCCGAATCGTGGAATCTGGTGGTGGCGGCACAACGGAACTCTTTCTAGAAAAACGTCGAACCCCCCTTGGTTTTTAGGTTAAGAGGCAACTTATAGGCGAAGAGGGAGGCCAAGGGGGTGACCGAGGTGGCCACACCACCCCTAGGCACAGCCTGGCCTGGCCAGCATGGCCAGGTGGTGTGGGCCCCTCGTGGCCCTCCTCCATATCGTCTTCTGGCTCCGTGAGTCTTCTGGTGAAATATGATTTTTGGCATATTTTCCGGGATTTTTCCTAATAGTTGATTTTCTGCACAAAAACTAGACACCAAGGTAATTCTGCTGAAAACAGCGTCACTCCATGTTAGTTGTATCCAAATCACACAAGTTTATAGGAAAAACAATAGCAAAAGTGTTTGGGAAAGTAGATATGTTTTGGACGTATCAACTCCCCCCAAGCTTAGCTTATTGCTTGTCCTCAAGCAATTCAGTTGAAAACTGAGTGCGATAAAAGAAACTTTCATGAACACATTTGCTTCATAAGATGTATATATTCTCAGCATATGATCAACTACTCAGGAAATTCATAATAAGGAGTATGCAACTAAGTTTTACTTAATAGTCATTGCAAGCTATGAAGAGTTCTAACTCAAAAACAGTAAGTGGCATGAAACATAAACATAAGCAACATTGCAATGCTCATAAAAATGTATGATAGAGTGGTATCTCGCTTGCCTTTGATTGTAGAGCAAACATAAATGCCAAGGCACCTCTGAAGTTCAAGTCAAGACTAGAAGTAAAGATATCAAAGATACAAGCATCAAAGTAATAACACAATTAATCAAGTTTTGAGACAAGCACATTACACTAAGAATGAAAACTATGCTCTCAAGAAAGTGCTCATAGAATAGGTGGTGACTCAGCAAGGAAATGAAAAGGTTTTGAAAAGTTTGAAAGGCTTCCAAATTCTGAAAGTATGGTACTCATTAGCTTGATCTCTCATTGCCCCTATCATAAGCATCTTTAAATGGTGAAGGTGAAAGTGAGGTCCAATCTGAGTTATATGCTTGAGAGACTATAAACTAGAAATCTCATGTCCCTTGAGTACGAGGGTCGCTCCTCATGCTACTCAACTTTAATTACCGGTAAGTTCTTGTCATAGTAAATACATGCATATCATAGAGAACCGCCAACGGGGTGCCCCTTGCCCGATGATACGGAAGAATCCCCATATCAAAATGACAAGGCAAGAAGACAACGAGTACCTCCGCAATCTCGTTATTTACCATGGGAAAAAGGTGCTTTTTTCTCCCTTTCCTCTTTTCTCATCATCTTTTTTTCTTTTTCTCAATAACTATCTCTCTCTTTTTTTAAGAAGAATGCTTCATAGATTGCTCATTATGGTTACGCTAAAGGTTTCCACCATGATTAGGCATGGATTAGACCGGAGGCCTAGGCGTTTCTCTAACACACATACATAACTCCATGGACTTACAATCTCCCCTTTTATTTCGCACCGACGACATCCATAAACAAAATAGCATGATATCAACTTGGTATATATTTACAGGTGTTGAAAGCGTTCCCCATGATAGCACGGTCCTTCTAATCCCTAGCCTATAATTTGCAAGCATATAACTTTCATGGACAGTCACAATGGTTCAGGTTTATTAAGTGCAAGAAATAAAGTGCGCCATCAAGTTCATGAGAGCTTTACTAACTAACTTTCTCATAACAAGCAAACATTTTATTCGGAAGAAAACAAGGCATACTGAAATATGCACGAAATAGAAAATGATGCTAATAGGTAGGTATGGTGGACACTTTTGGCAATATTGGTTTTGGGGAATTGGAAACACGAGTAAAGCTCATACTCAGTGCAAGTGAAGGCTAGCAATAGTAAGGGAGCGACAAACAAGAGAGCAATAACTGTCATAATCATGCTTGCAACAAAACAAGACTAATCATGGCATGCAAGTGATTCAAGACCCCCGAGGCAAAATAATTCATCGAGGCTTAACTGATTATTGTTTCAGTCATATGCATGCGTGAGCATGTGCCAAGTCAATTCAAGTGAAACATTCAGAGGAGGATACCACGGTGTCATACCAAGTTATGAATAGAACAATGCAAGAAAACATGCATATGACATGCTACAAACCATTAGCAAGCTGGAGCTAATCATAAGAAAGCAAGAACTACTAAGCATCCATACATAACATACACCCTACATGAACAGACTAAGCATGCCCACAATGATGAGTATATGTACAAAAATGAAAACAAATAGAGTTCGTTACTAGCCTCTTACCACACCTCAACTTATCATTAATCCTCATTATTGCCCTTCACTTGTGTGGCTTGAATAATAACATGAAACCAAATTCCACCGAGGACTGCTGAACCCTGCAACGAACTTCACAAAACAAAAGAAGAACAACAAATATTTTTAGTGTTTTTAATTTTTAAAGGCAAGAACGAAAAGGAAGAACTAGCAAAGCAAAATCTTTTTGGGTTTTTCGAATAGTTAAGACAAAGCTAAAAGAAAAAGTCAAACCAAGGCTAAAAAGCCAAAGACGCAAACAAAGAGAAACAACGAAAATATTTTTGGTATTTTTGTGTTTTAGAAAGCAAAAGTAAAGAAAGAACGAAAAATAAAAGGAGAATGAAGCATGGATATACAAAGTACCGACTAAACATGATATGTAGATGAGTGTGATGTCGGTGTACCTCCCCCAAGCTTAGGCTTTTGGCCTAAGTGGGTATCAACCCCAAGCAATTAAAGTATGGAAATCCTGAGAAATCCCTGCATCTTGCAAAAAGGTAAAACAAGGGAAGGTAGATGGGTGAGCATCTCCATCATCTCCTTCGTTGCCAAAGCGTGGTGCAACAAGATCTTCATTGTATGATGGCCTAAACTGAGAGGCTGATCTTGAAGGCCTTGCCCTCCTGGGTGTGTCCCTCTCAAATATTTCTCCAAAAGTGTGGTTGTTCATCTTTGATATTCTGAAATTTAAACATCCATTATAGAAGTGGTTGCAAAGTGAATACATAATGAAGGGAACTACTCATAGGGACTTGTAAGAGGCCTAAGCATGCATCAAAACAAATTTTCTAAGCATTGAACAAGCTCACAAGCTCACATAACCTATCACCTATAGTAGCAACATACTCAAGATATAAACCACTAAACACAAATCTACTTGGACAAGCAGAGGAATCACATACCAGAGAACAAATGCTCCAAATTTCAGCAGCAAAGATGGGCTGAGCAAGGAGATCGAAAAATCATGGGAAAGAACAGCAAGAACGCGATTTCAAGCAATGAACTGGTGTTTTCTCGGGAGAGAGAAGGCAGCGGCAAGTGAGAGAGTGAGTGGAGGGCCACCATGGCTAGGCGCGCCCCTAGGGTGGCCGCGCCACCAGGTGGTGTGCCTACCTGGTGGGCCCCCCTGGTACTCTCAAGGCACTCCTCTGCCCCCTTTTCACGTAAAAATTTAATATGAATTTTCCAGAATTTTTCGAGACACTTTGTTTTTGAGCAATTTTCAGGTATAGATGAATGATTTTCTGACAGAAAAAAGTTTTTGGAATGATGCAATGACAAAACAAAGCTAAAACTTCAGAAGTTCTAAGACACTCTAATATGCAAGCAACTAACAACAGAAAAGTAAACTAAACAAAAGCAAAAACTACAATGGATAAAATAAAAGTAAGCAAAGATAATCATGGTGAAAACATTTTTTTTGTTCATTAAAATCCCTTTGTTAACAAGGTTGATCAGGTCTTGTTACCAAAACAATTTTATATGAAAAAAAACATTGTATTCCACTGATGATTATGTTACCTCAACCTTGATAGCAATGGCCCCAATCATAATAGTTTCATGTTTTTCTCTTGGTATGGGACAATATATTTCTCCAACTTGAATGCCCTCAACATGTTCAATTGAATTCAAACCATAAGTCCTATCAATCTTCTTGGGGAAATAGACAGTATGCTCCTTGTCATTAACATTAAAAATCACCTTTCCTTGATTACAATTAATAATAGCTCTTGCAGTATTAAGAAAATGTCTCCCAAGAATAATAGACATATTATCATCTTCAGGCATTTCAAGCACAACAAAATCAGTTAATATCAAGCAATTATGAGCCACTTGAAAAGGTACATCCTCACATATACTAACAGGAATAGTAGTAGATTTATCAGCCATTTGCAAAGATATATCAGTTGGTATTAGTTTTTCTAGTTGAAGTCTCTTATAGAGAGAAAAAGGCATAACACTAACTGCTGCTCCCAAATCACACAGAGCAGTTCTAACATAACTATTTTTCATAGAGCAAGGAATAGATGGAATCCCTGGGTCTCCAAGTTTCTTAGGAACCTTACCATTAAAGGAATAATTAGCAAGCAAAGTAGAAATTTCTTCATTAGGGATCTTCCTTTTATTCGAGACAATATCCTTCATATACTTTGAATAAGGAGGCAATTTAATAACATCAGTCAAAGGAATTTGCAAGAATAAAGGTTTCATCCACTCACAAAACTTGTTATACTGTTCATCTTCCTTTGACTTGTGTTTCTTATCGGGGAAAGGCATAGGTTTTTGGACCCAAGGCTCTCTTTCACTACCATGTTTCTTAGCAACGAAATCTTCTTTAGTGTATTTAGTATTCTTAGTGTGCCTTTCAGGTTCTTCTTCAACTTTTTCTTTATCAAGGGCATCATTTTCCTCATTACCACTTTCAGTTTCAGCATCAGAGACATATATACTATTAGGATCTTTAGCAGGTTCGGAGGATTCTACAATAGTTTTATGTTTCTTCTTTCTTTTCTGAGGAGTAGTACCACTATTTTCAGTTTGTTGAGAATCCTACTCAATTCTTTTAGGATGCCCCTCAGGATATAGAGGATCCTGGGTAGCATCACCACTTCTAGTTCTAATTTCATAAGCATGTTTTTCTTTAGCAGCATTAACTAGCAAGTCTTTGTGTACTTTAATAAGCTGATCAATTTGAGTTTGAACCATTTGAAAATGTTTAACAAGCATTTTAACATCATTAGAGGTTCTTTCCACAATATCCTTCAACTCAACAATAGCTCTAGTGTTTTCCATTAAATGATTTTGCACCCTTTTATTAAAATTATCTTGCTTAACAATAAAAACATCAAATTCTTCTAAGCATTGATCAAGAGGTTTAGAGTAAGGGATATCACCTTCATCAAAATGTTGTAGAGAGTGTACCTCAATAGTGGATGAGTGGGGGATTGACTTACATAATTCTTCTATAGGAGGTAAATTCTTGACACCTGTAGCTTTAATTCCCTTCTCCTTAACACATTTCTTAGCTTCCTTCATCACTTCATCATTTAGTTCAATAACTCCCCTCTTCTTAGATGTTGGTATAGGCGCAGGTATAGCTGGTTCAGGTATAATTGTTTCAGGTATAGCTGGTTCAGGAGGAGTCCAGTCTTCATAGTTCTTGCTTATTTTAGCCATTAATTCCTCAGCTTCCTTGGGAGTCCTATTCCTGAAAACACAATCAGCACAACTATCCAGGTATGTCTTAGATTCTTCAGTTAGTCCATTATAAAATATGTCAAGAAGCTCATTCTTAGGTAATGGACATCCAGCCTGTGCTTGAATCAAAGCACAAAACCTTGCCCATGATTCAGGCAATATCTCATTTTCTCCCAATTTAAAATCAAAAAGTTCCTGCAAAATAGCATGTCTAGCACTAGGAGGAAAATATTTCTGCAGGAAAGTACAAATCAAGCAATCAAGGCTATCAATCGATCTAGGAGGTAAATTATTAAACCAAGTTTTAGCTTCTCCTTTCAGTGAAAAAGGGAAAATTTTAGCAACAAAGTAGGTGCGCATCTTAATATACTTATAAAATAAGCCAATCATGGTAGATAGCTCAGTCATATCTGCTACCACACTTTCATTCTTAGTCCCACAAAAAGGTTCTTTATCAACAATAGCTATCTAAGATAGAACAAGAGAGAAATCATAATCCCTATCTTTAATGTTTTTGGGAGATACAGCAAACTTAGCATTAGGAGACAATTTGGGTTTTATAGTACGCCTCTCAAGGAGACTCTTAATAGCACTCCTATCATGGGTGTTTTGACATTCTTTAATAAATTCATCGGTCATCTCAATATAACCATCTTCAATATCATAGCTCTCTCTAGACTCAGGTGAACTGACAGGTGTAGTAGTGTCTTCATTAGGAGTTTCAGTATTTCCAGCTATAGTTCTAGCAATCGTAGCATCTAGGAAAGGACCTAATGAACCACTCTTATCAAGCATAGTAGAAGCAGCATCATAAGTATCAGAAGTTTTAGATTCAGCAGTAGTAGCAGTGTGTGTAGCATGTGTATGTGGTGGTGTAAGGAGTTTACTCATAACAGATGGTGAATCAAGAGGAACAAAGGTGTTCAGAACCGTACCTCTTCTTGTAGTGGATGGTAAAATAGGAACCTTGCCATCACGAGACTTACCCATGATGGATGGATGGTGATGGCCCAAAATATATCGAGCTCGTTGGGGAACCCCAAGAGGAAGGTATGATGAGGACAACACCAAGTTTTTCATCAGTTATGAAACCAAGGTTATCAATCCAGTAGGAGCAACGAAACACCCCAAAGGTGTTGCTAGCTGGACTTTGGCAGGGCGCACTACCGGCGTCAGCAGCAATGTGGAGACCTACACAACACAATCATAGAACTCTGTCCCCAACTTATAGTGAGGTTGTCAAACTCACCGGTTTTGCTGTAAACAAAGGATTAAACGTATTTTGTGGAAGAAAGTAATAGTTTGCAGAAAGTAAACAGAAAGCAGTAAATGGTTGATTGTAGATTGATGATAAAAGAAAGGACCGGGGTCCATAGTTCACTAGTGGTGGCTCTCCTTAAGATACATGACATGTTGGGTGAACAAATTACAGCGGGGCAATTGACAATCATCGAGAAAGCTATCATGCATATACTACTCATCTTGACTCCTTTGAGATTCGATTGGGCATTACAACATTATACATAGACTGTAATCCAACTACATCTATGACTAATAATCCACAATCAGGTTATCATCCGAACCCCCTCCAGTATTAAGTTGCAAGCAACACATAATTGCATTACACATTGCGTGTAAAGTAAACAATACGATTGTTCTATGAACAAAGGATTGCTGTTTCCTCCCTATTAGCAACAACACATCTAGTACCTTAGAGATTTATGTCACTTCCCCAGATTACTAGAGGCATGAACCCACTATCGAGCATAAATACTAACTCTTGGAGTTGCTAGCATCTACTTGGCCAAGATAGCTACTAACAACAGGAAGCATGCAAGATCACAAATAACAAAGACATGATAGAATCAATAATCAATCTGAAATAGCATCTCAATATCCATCGGATCCCCGCAAACACAACATGTAGGAACTACAAATAGATGATCTTAATCATGAACGGAGCTCACAAGATCTAAACATGATAGCACAAAGGAGAAGAACCAGCCATCTAGCTACTACATGGACATATAGTCCAAGGATGAACTACTCACGCATTACACCGGAGGCTTGCATGATGATGATGAAGGCCTCCAGGGTGAATTCCCCTCTCCGGCAGGGTGCCGGGAAGAGATTCAGACCCCTCCCGATCTAGGGATGGATATGACGGTGGCTACAGACTCTTTCGTAGAATTTTGATCGGGTTCTTAGGGTTTCTGTATTAGAGGCATCTTATAGGAAAAAGGCGGCCAAACTACCCCCTGGCGCGGGCCAGGTTGGGCCGCGCGGCTAGGTGGTGTGGCGTCCCCTGGCCCCTCTCCGTCTCGTATTGTGGCTCCGTGCGTCCCTCGGTGAAAAACTGACTTTGGCTTTTGTCCCGTCCAATTCCGAGAATATTCATTTTCTGACTTTCTTGGAACCAAAAATAGCAGAAAGCAGGCAGCTGGCACTGTGGCTCTTGTTAATAGGTTAGTCCAAGAAAAGTGTATAGAAAATACTCCAAAGTGTGGACAAAACATAAGAAAGTAGATAAAACCAGGCATGGAACATCAAAAGTTATGGATACGTTAGCAACGTATCAACATCCCCAAGCTTAAATCCTGCTCGTCCTCGAGTAGGTAAGTGATAAAAAGAAAGAATAATTTTTGAGGTGACATGCACCATCATAAACTTGATCCAAGTATTTGTAAAACATTGATAGCTGGGATCATAGTATTTCAATCATAACATGAAAGACAAAGTTCTAGCAATAATACAAAGCAACTATGTTGCAACATGAAAAGGCACAAACAAAATATTCATGAATAACAATGATTTGCAAGACGTTTGTTTGTTTCACATAAAGAAAACATAGCATAGTGGCATTCAGCTTGTCCCTCATAGAGTAGCAAACATAAATGCATAGGACACCTTCAAAGTTCATAAGAGTGACTAGATACAAATAGTTTAAAACAAGCAATATCAAAGCTATGCATCAATCAACAAGTCTTGGGACAATGCACATAGAACTAAGAATGGCCACTATGCTCTCAAAGTAGGTGCCTAAAGATAGAAGGTGGAGACTCAACATAAAAGTAAAAGAAAGGCCCTTCATAGAAGGAAGCAGAGATTCAAGTTTCATAAAGATCTTCCAAAAATTATGGTACTTATTAGCTTTCATGTCTCAGTGCCCCTATCATAAGCATCTTGAAGGTGATTAAGGTTAAAGTGACACAACTAAGAGGATATGCTTGACAAGTTATAAGCTGAAATCTCATGCCCCTTACTTACGAAGACCGAACCTCATGCTACTCAACTTCAGTCACAAGTAAGCTCTTGTCATTGTAAGTACATATGTATCATAGAGAACCGCCAACGGGGTACCCCTTGCACATGATACAGGAGCTATCCCATAATCAAAATGACAAGGCAAGCAGACAATGAGCATCTCGACGATCTTTTTATTTTCTATTTGCATAGGTTTTTATTGAGGATGCTTCATAGAGTGCTCATTATGGTTATGCTGCAAGTTTCCACCATCATTAGGCATGACTTCGGCTAGTGGCCCAGGCGTTTCTCTAACACAAATACAAACTCCATGATCTTACAAGTTCCCCTTTTATTTCACACTGTCGGGATCCATAAGCAAAAGAACATGATATCAACGGGGTACAAAGTACAAGTGCAATGTTGAAAGTGTTCCCCATGATACATGGTTCTGCTAACTTCAACTTATAAAGCGCAAGGATATACGCAACAAAGATGGACGCAATGGTTCAAGTTTATTAAATGCAAGAAAAGTAAAGTGTGCCATCAAGTTCGTGAGAGCTTTAATCGATAATTTTCACATAACAAGTTTAATTCGGAAGGTAGATAAAAACATGAATATACTTGGAATAGCTTATGCTAATAGGTAGGTATGGTGGACTCTTTGGAATAACTTGTTTTTTAGGAGTTGGATGCATGAGTGGAACTCATACTTGGTTATGGATGCTAGCAATAGACTGGGAGTGACCAACTAAGAGAGCAGTAATGGCCATAATCATACAGAGAGACAAAACATCATTAATCAAAACATAAAGTGATACTACAAGTTGAAAACTAAAGGATCATCAAGGCTATGGCGACTTGGGATAGTCATAACATGGTGTGAGCATGCGCCAAGTCAACCCAAATAAAGCATCAAAGGAGAATACCACAATACTATGCTAAAACAACGCATGATTCTTCCAAGGAACATTAAGCAATCTCAATTGTTTATAACATTTCATGATACAACAAACAATACTAAGCATAAAGACAAAACAATATCAAGCATGGCATGACAAAGCATAGGCCACAGTCAAAAACAAGCTCTCTTTACCACTTAAGCATGAATTTTCCTACTCTTTTCCAATCCAAACCAAACTATTTGAAAACCAATGTATGAAAGAGGGGGTCCAACCAATTTATTCAGCAAACTAAGCAAACCAAGCAAACTAAAACCAAAAACAAAAAGCGAAGACGCTCCAAGAACAACACAATTTTGCATAAAACAATAAAAATGAAGTGTTTGGAAGAAACCTGGAATTTTTATTGATGAAGAAGGGGATGCCTTGGGTATCCCCAAGCTTTGACGCTTGTACTTCTTGGATATTTCTTGGGGTGACACGAGTGGCATCCCCAAGCTTGAGATTTAGTCCATTATTCATCTCATTACTCATTCCTTCCATACACCTGAAATTTTTTCTTCATACAAAACCTCACACAATCTTTATTAGCAACATTAGTGCACTCAAGATAATAAGTCTTTAGGTTTAGTTCAAACACTAATAAAAATCCCATTAAAACAAAAGATACTATAGCACTTCCCTCAAAAATATCAATTCCCCAAAAGAACTAAAAAAGGAACCAACAAGAAGCAAATGCAAATAATGGCAGAAATCTGTCAAAACAGACCAGCAGGTAAAGAAGAATTTTTTTGAAGACTTACTGCTGCTCAAATCGAAAAGTGTTGAACTAACGAAAGTTAGATAAAAACCTGGGGCAGAAGCACAAAACTTCACGCCTCAAAAGGACGTACAAAGATTTTACACGAATTTTTACGGTGAAGCACATAAATCTGTTTCGGGACAGCAACTTTCCCAATCATTACTTCTATCTCATTAGAGGTTACTCTTGGCACAAAAAGCAAATAAAAAGTATAAGGAGCGGTTATTACTGAAGTAATAACTTCCAAGACACATCTGAAACTTTTGGGTTATCTCCCAATAAGTACTTTTCTTTAACGCCTTTAAGTTAGGCATAAGAAGCAAGAAAAAGGATCAAGTGTTCTCAAATGAAGAAGCATTAAGATTAATACCAGAAATTTCTTCAACAAGACAAGGTATCTCATCCAAATAAGTTCTAGAGGATCCTCTCTCAACGCTCTTAGGTTCACTATTTTCATCAAACGGGTTTTTGGGAACAATCCAATCAAGATTCTTTTCTATGGCTTCATGCATTGCTACAAGTTTAAAAGGTATTGGTATCTTAATTTCCTCCCCATTAGGTTCAGTTTTGTTCATCTTTTCTCATGTACCAACAACATCTACACATGATCCTAGCATATTAAAATGTTCAAATACTTTTCTATCTTCCTTGGCAACATCATAGAATTCCTTAAGCAAAGTTTCCAGAATAAAATCCCTCTTTTCAGGGTCCTCAATTTCTTTATGTTTAAGAAACATTACTTGCATTAAGAGATTAAGGTTAACAAACCTAGCTTCCAACATGTGAACTAAAGAAGCTGCAGCAATTTCATAGTTTCGAGCAAGTTCTGCAAGGGATCTATCCTCAATGTCCTCGTGCTTACTAACATGATTAAAGAATTCCTCAATATTATCTTTTCCAATTATAGATCCACTACCTATTGAAAGGTCTTTCAGGGTGAATTTAGGGATCAACATGGTCAGCTAAGGAAGAGGTAACAACTATAGAAAGACTTAATTTTTTGTGTGTTTTTAATAAAGAAAGCAAAGTAGTAAAACTATTTTTTTGTGTTTTTATAAAGAAACAAGCAAACAAAGAAAAAATAAACTAAGAAAAACAAAAATAACAAAGTAAAGAGATTGGTTATGAGGGACACCCCTTGTGAAGATGTCCTTGACTCACCGGCAACAGCGCCAGAAAAAGTTGCTTGATGGCCCAAAATATATCGAGCTCGTTGGGGAACCCCAAGAGGAAGGTATGATGAGCACAACAGCAAGTTTTCCCTTAGTTCTGAAACCAAGGTTATCAATCCAGTAGGAGCAAGGAAACACCCCAAAGGTGTTGCTAGCTGGACTTTGGCAGGGCGCACTACCGGCGTCAGTAGCAACATGGAGACCTGCACAACACAACCACAGAACTATGTCCCCAACTTACAATGAGGTTGTCAATCTCACCGGTTTTGCTGTAAACAAAGGATTAAACGTATTGTGTGGAAGGAAGTAATAGTTTGCAGAAAGTAAACAGAAAGCAGTAAACGGTTGATTGTAGATTGATGATAAAAGAAAGGACCGGGGTCCATAGTTCACTAGTGGTGGATCTCCTTAAGATAGATGACATATTGGGTGAACAAATTACAGCGGGGCAATTGACAAACATCGAGAAAGAAATCATGCATATACTACTCCTTTGAGATTCGATTGGGCATTACAACATTATACATAGACCGTAATCCAACTACATCTATGACTAATAATCCACCTTCAGGTTATCATCCGAACCCCCTCTAGTATTAAGTTGCAAGCAACAGATAATTGCATTATGCATTGTGTGTAAAGTAAACAATACGATTGTTCTATGAACAAAGGATTGTTGTTTTCTCCCTAGTAGCAATAGCACATCTAGTACCTTAGAGATTCCTGTCACTTCCCCAGATTACTAGAGGCATGAACCCACTATCGAGCATAAATACTAACTCTTGGAGTTGCTAGCATCTACTTGACCAAGATATCTACTAACAACGGAAAGCATGCAAGATCACAAATAACAAAGACATGATAAAATCAATAATGAATCTGAAATAGCATCTCAATATCCATCCGATCCCCACAAACGCAACATGTAGGAATTACAAATAGATGATCTTGATCATGAACAGATCTCACAAGATCTAAACATGATAGCACAAAGGAGAAGAACTAGTTATCTAGCTACTACATGGACCCGTAGTCCAAGGATGAACTACTCACGCATCACACCGGAGGCTTGCATGATGATGAATAAGGCCTCCAGGGTGAATTCCCCTCTCCGGCAGGGGGCCGAGAAGAGCTTCAGATCCCTCCCGATCTAGCGATGGAGATGACAGCGGCTACAGACTCTTTCGTGTAATTTTGATCGGGTTCTTAGGGTTTTTGTATCAAAGCCATCTTATAGGCGAAAGGTGTTGGAGATATGCCCAAGAGGCAATAATGAAGTGGTTATTATTATATCTTTATGTTTATGATAAATGTTTACATCCCATGCTATAATTGTATTAACCGGAAACATTAATACTTGTGTGTTTTGTAAACATAAAAGAGTCCCTAGTAAGCCTCTTGTTAAACTAGCTTGTTGATTAATGGATGATCATGGTTTCCTGATCATGGACATTGGATGTCGTTAATAACAAGATCATATCATTAGGAGAATGATGTGATGGACACACACCCGTAGTAAGCATAGCATAAGGTCAAGTCATTAAGTTCGTTTGCTATAAGCTTTAAAATACATAGTAACCTAATCCTTCGACCATGAGGTTATATTAATCACCATCACCGGATGGGTACTTTGATGACATCAAACACCGCTTCATAACTAGGTGGTCATAAAGGTGTCATTGGATATTCTGAAAGTATGTGTTGAAGCGCATGGACCAAGATTGGGATTTGTCCATCCATATGACGGATAGATATGCTCTGGGCCCTCTCGGTGGAATGTCATGTAATTAGCTTGCAAGCATGTGACTGGGTCACAAGGGATGACATAACATGGAACGAGTAAAGAGTACTTATCAGTAACGAGGTAGAACTAGGTACGGAGATACCGACGATCAAACCTTGGATAAGTAGAGTATCGTGTGACAAAGGGAATTGGTTTCTTATGTTAATGGTTCTATCGATCACAAAGTCATCGTTGAGTATATGGGAGCCGTTATGGATCTCCAGATCCCGCTGATGGTTATTGATCGGAGAGGTGTCTCCATCATGTCTGCATATTCACGAACCGTAGGGTTACACACTTAAGGTTCGAAGTTGTTTTAAGTAGATATGGAATGTGCGTTGGAGACCGAATGTTGTTCGGAGTCTCGGATTGGATTCGGGACGTCACGAGGAGCTCCGAAATTGTCCGGAGAATAAGATTCATATATTGGGGATCATTTTCTAAGTTAGGAAATGTTCCGGAGTATTTGTATGGGGATTCTAGAAGGTTTCGGAATGTTCCAGAAGGTTCTGGAAGATTTCTTGGAGTTTACTTGAAAACCAAGAAAGGATCAAGGAATCCTTGTGGGGTAAGACAAGGATTCGTGGGGGAGTAGGACTCTCCCCCCACCTCCTTGATCCGCCGGCCAAGGGAGAGGGGAGTCCTACAAGGACTCCACCTCCCCATGGCGCCTCCCTCCTTTAAATAGAGGGGTGGAGGCGCCAACCCCTGGCCCCCTCTCCACTCCAAACCCTAGCCGCCTCTCTCCTCCTCCTTCCCTCTGCTCTGGCTTAGGCAAAGCCATGCAGAATTCTCTACTCCACCACCACCACCACGCCGTCGTGCTGCTGGGATTCCGGGGAGAGATCTACTACCTCCGCTGCTCGCTGGAACGAGGAGAGGAAGGTCTACTTCGACTCCGCACGTGTGACCGACTGCGGAAGCGCTGCCGGAACGCGGCGCCGGAAGGATCGTCTACTCGATCTTGAGTTCGGCAAGTGATCGACTACATCAACCACGAGATCCGAATCTCGTAACGCTTTCGGATCTACAAGGGTTAGTACAGATCTATCTCATTGCACATGTCTAATAGATTAGATCTTGGCTTTTATCTAGATTAGATCTAGGTTTTGTTCGTTCTTGCGGTAGAATTTTTTTGTTTTCCATGCTACGAACCCATCAGTGGTATCAGAGCCGTTTCTATGCGTAGATCTGTTGCACGAGTAGAACACAATGGTTTTGTGGGCGTTGGTGCTCGTGCCGTCTTTTGCTTTGTGTACTTTGCATCTTGCGGTATGGTGGGATGAAGCGGCTCGGGCTAACCTTACATGTCATCGCACATGAGACTTGCTCCACGCTTGACGTGTAACTTGCTTTGCACAAGTGGCTTTGCGGGTGTCTGTCTCTCCCACCATAGTATAGATCCAATTTACACTTTGCAACTTGATAGCACTTGTATCAACGTTGTGGTTCAGTTTCGTAGGTAAGATCTGTTCTTATTCGAAAGCCTCAAGCCACGTAAAACATGCAAATAAAATTAGAGGCGTCTAACTTGTGTTTGCAGGGGTTTTGTGATGTGATATGGCCATCATGTGATTGTGATTATATTTGATGTATGCAATGATCCTTGTTGTAATATGGCAACCGGCAGGAGCCTAATGGTTGTCTTCAATTCTGTTAAGACCTGCGTGTCTATTCATCTTGTAATAGCTTTGTTCCAAGTAGTTGTAATAGTTGCTAGTGATGATGGACAACCATGAAGCGGCGCCACTAACCTTGACGCCATGCTGGTGATGATGGAGATCATGTCCGTGCTTTGGAGATGAAGATCAAAGGCACAAGAATAAAGGGCCATATCATATCACACTAATTATGAATTGCCTGTGATGTTAATCCTTTATGCATCTTGTATTGCTTAGATCGCGACGATAGCATTACAAGATGATCCCTCTCACTAAATATCAAGTAATAAAGTGTTCGTCCTTACTTGGCACCGTTGCTAAGACTCGTCGTTTTCGAAGCATCTCGTGATGATCGGGTGTGATAGACTCTACGTGTGCATACAACGGGTGCAAGCCAGATTGCACATGCGGAAACTAAGGTTAACCTTGACGAGCCTATCATGTACAGACATGGTCTCGGAACACGGAATACCGAAAGGTAAAGCATGAGTCATATGGATGATATGATGAACATGTTGATTGTTCACCTTTAAAGCTACATCATCTCACGTGATGATCGGACTTGGTGTAGTGGATTTGGTTTGTGTAATCACTAAAACAACTCGAGGGATGTTGTTTTGAGTGGGAGTTCGTTTGTAATTTGGATTAGTCGAACTCAATTTATCATAAAAGTCCTGTTGCAAACTTTCAGCAAACTCCGTTTACTCTGTGAAGTTTAATAAATAGTATTAAATCAAGAGTAACAATTCCAGTGTTAGTATCTAATGTATCATGTTTGCCTCCATGATTCTTGATACTCAAAAGATTGTTTTTAATATCAAGTTTATCTAAGAGCTGAAAGCAATGTTTCAGAAACCATCATATGTGAAAGGTATTGCGATATCTAAAACAATGTGTTGGTTACAACATGATAGAGTATACGTCCTCATATTTGATGAGAATTTGTGAAGGTTGGAGACACTAGTCGTCCTAATCCTCCAAAAGGTTTCGAAAAAGAAACATTATACTCGCAATTCACCTTTATAAGCTATAGCAGCTTGATCATGAAAGTTGTCATGATAAGGATGGATACAAGATGTAAGTAAAATGTTTACTACACTAAAAGATTACTAAAGAATGGAATTTTGAAAGAATGCCAAACATTTGATGATGGTGATCCACCTCAAAGTGCAAGTCCAAAGGTATTAGTGGTTGACTATATACGCTTTGTACCATGTGTCATGTTGATGACACCACTATTGATGTTGATAGATTCTTTTAAAAGACAAGGAATTGCTGAAAGAGAATCTATAAAATATTTGGCAGAAAATAAAAGGTTGGAGATGTCCAACTTAGGCATATAGAAGATATACATGTTATGGCTGTATTCCTTGGTTGTTAAACAATGTGGTTCTGCGGTATTGGATACCGAATTGGTTGGTATGAAGTGTCATACAGGACAACACAATTCATGAACTGCAATGGCCTAAGTAACTAGCAAGAGAAAATGTGATGATGTTCAAACAAACAAAGGGTTGTTGTGTTGCTCGTTAACATCAAAGCTTGCCTTCAAGATTTGTTTCAATAATTGTTATTTTGATCAGGTATTATGACGACAAAAGGTTGTTGAAATAATTACCGTATTCCATAATAGATGGATGATATACAAGTCTGGTTGGAGAAATAATGACCATAAAAATAATGCTAAAATGTTGCAAGACAAATGATTGAAAGATCACTTGCGAAGTGACATCGCAGTTTAAATTATATTGAAAGGATATATGAAGAAACTCCATGTTGATGGATTTTTGGAGTCTTTGATTTAGATCAAATGACGCTTGTGATACTTTCCTGGAGATAATTAAAACTCCGTTCGTAGGCCAAAAGAGGAATGGACGACTAACTGATTGGAATTTGTACATATTGATGTATATAGTCCATTATGTGTAGTTGTGGGCGATGGATTTCAACTTCATATGCTTTCTCCGAAGATTTGAGTGAGTATATGTATATACTTACTCGATACGGCAGAAGTATGAAACATTTGAAAAATGTTCAAAGCCTTTCAAGATGAAGTGGAAAATCATTGTAACAAGAAAATAAAAGAGTTTATGATTGGATCATAAAGAAAGATGTTTGAGTTACAACTTTAGCAAAACACCTAAGATTTGAGGAATCGTTCCATGGATTTGCATTTCCCAAAACACCATAGGAGTATGGAGTGTTCAAGATATGTAATGAAACCTTGTTTGACATGGTAAGATCAAAGGTGTCATTTATAAAACTGCCATTATATATTAAAGATTAAAGCTTTAGTGACTACCGCTTTTACACTGAAAAAAGCTCCATCGTGATCTGTTGAAATGACACCATAGTCATGGTTTGGGATAAAACCCAGGTTGTGCTTTCTTAAATTTTGGTACGCTATGCATAAGTAAAATGTTTACAACCAAAGTCAGATAAGCATGTCTTTGTAGGTTATTCCAAAGAATTTGTTGGGAATTTTCTCCATAACACCGAGGACAAAAGAGTTTGTCACTTGGAACGTCAAGTTTCTTGAGAAGGAATTTTTCGTTAAAAGTTAAGTGGGAGGACAATAGAACTTTTATAAGGTTGTTGAACCTTAGCTATATGTGCTAAGTAGCGCAGCACCGGAAAGTGTCCCGGTGGCGGCGACAATGCTCATGGCTCTCGTGATTACAAAAGGTGTGATCTGGGAGATTAGAGTTCCTATAGAACCGTATGGGTCGGTAAGAATCAAATAGTAAGATTTGATAAGCAAGTCGTTATTGCTTTGACAATGATGAACCGACTACATGCAAAGAAGCGATGATGGGCCCTGACTCCATAAAATGACTAGAAGTCATGGAATCCGTGATAGTATCCATACACGAGAAATCAAGTTTCTGAACTCAAAAGACCCTCCGGAAAGGCGTGAAGCCTATCGGTCGTGTTTGGATCTATAAAGAAATAGACATGGATGTTTCAAATCTATGAAATAGTCGACATGTCGGAAAGAGTTTACGACAATGTTCAAGGAATTGACTATGATAAGATTTCATCTTTCATAGCGATATTTAGTCTGGACGGATTAATGTAGCAACCACTACATATATTTTGGTATATGGTAGTTGAACAAACAAAACAAGTTCTTCTAATAGAATGGTTACCTAGGACGTGTACATGACACGATCCAAAGGGTTTTGTTAAATTAAAAGGATGCTAAAAGAGTATGCAAAACTTCAATGGTTGAAGTGAGCATCGCGGAGTTGGAATCTTTACCGTGATGAAACCGTTAAAAGGTTTAATTTCATCAGAAACGATGAAGATGTTTGCATTTTGCAAGAAATTAAGTGGGAGCGCTAAGACATATTTCTAATACATTATGTGAAAGACATATTGTTGATTAGAAATAATGTATCTTTTATTGACACAGGTTAAGAATTTCATTTTGATGAAAGACTTAGGCATAACTCAAGAATTAGGCATCAATGTCTATATGAATAGATTGAGGCGCTAATATGGTTTTGCCAAATGTACATAGATAAGATGTTGAATGAGTTCAATATGGAAACAACAAGAAAGGTTCTTGACGCACGGAAAGGACTAAATCAAGATTCAAGTGTGTTGACATGAGATTCAAGTGTTTTTGACACTTGGTGAAATCACGAGAATATTTTGATTAATCATTATTTGAGATGTACACATCCAGATATGTCCTATGCTCTAAATGTTATGAGCATATACCAGAATGATTCATAAGATGATCATTGGACAATAGTAAATATATTCTTATGAGCTTTGGAATAACTAAGAATATATCATGTATAAGTGACAAATAGTTAAAGGTAGTTCATTGTAAAGTGTTACATTGATACTAGTTTTGTCACAAGATACAAATTAAATTTATCTCAATTTAGACTATGGGTGGCACAATATAATGGAAAGGATGTTCCATGATGGATTTGGATGAGTTCCAAAGTTGAGATATTGTGACGGATACTACAACAAAAGGCTAAGTATATAACTGCTATAGTAGCAGTAAAGGAGGGCATTTGTGTTAAGTAGTTTGTTATCAAACTAGGTGTGGTTCATAGCGGGATAATACTATGAAGATGCATTGTATGACAATTGTATCAACATAATTTAATCCCAAGGAACTAAAGGTCTCACCAAAGGACCAAATTTATACAATGCCATCTCATTGGAGAATGAGTAATGCATTGAGACGCAAGGACATGCAAATACACACGGACCTGGAAGTGTCAGATCCGAAGATTATGTTTACCACTAGCAATAGTGTCTAGACAACACCAGAAAGCCATAGGTATTGAATGCACAAGTTTTTTAACTAGATTATTGACTCTAGTGCAAGTGGGAGACTGTTGGAGATATGCCCAAGAGGCAATAATAAAGTGGTTATTATTATATCTTTATGTTTATGATAAATGTTTACATCCCATGCTATAATTGTATTAACCGGAAACATTAATACTTGTGTGTTTTGTAAACATAAAAGAGTCCCTAGTAAGCCTCTTGTTGAACTAGCTTGTTGATTAATGGATGATCATGGTTTCCTGATCATGGACATTGGATGTCGTTAATAACAAGATCATATCATTAGGAGAATGATGTGATGGACACACACCCGTAGTAAGCATAGCATAAGATCAAGTCATTAAGTTCGTTTGCTATAAGCTTTAAAATACATAGTAACCTAATCCTTGGACCATGAGGTTATGTTAATCACCATCACCGGATGGGTACTTTGATGACATCAAACACCGCTTCATAACTGGGTGGTCATAAAGGTGTCATTGGATATTCTGAAAGTATGTGTTGAAGCGCATGGACCAAGATTGGGATTTGTCCATCCATATGACGGATAGATATGCTCTGGGCCCTCTCGGTGGAATGTCATCTAATTAGCTTGCAAGCATGTGACTGGGTCACAAGGGATGACATAACATGGAACGAGTAAAGAGTACTTATCAGTAACGAGGTAGAACTAGGTATGGAGATTCCGACGATCAAACCTCGGATAAGTAGAGTATCGTGTGACAAAGGGAATTGGTTTCGTATGTTAATGGTTCTATCGATCACAAAGTCATCGTTGAGTATGTGGGAGCCGTTATGGATCTCCAGATCCCGTTGATGGTTATTGATCGGAGAGGTGTCTCCATCATGTCTGCATATTCACGAACCGTAGGGTGACACACTTAAGGTTCGAAGTTGTTTTAAGTAGATATGGAATGTGCGTTGGAGACCGAATGTTGTTCGGAGTCTCGGATTGGATTCGGGACGTCACGAGGAGCTCCGGAATTGTCCGGAGAATAAGATTCATATATTGGGGATCATTTTCTAAGTTAGGAAATGTTCCAGAGTATTTGTATGGGGATCCTAGAAGGTTTTGGAATGTTCCGGAAGGTTCTGGAAGATTTCTTGGAGTTTACTTGAAAACCAAGAAAGGATCAAGGAATCCTTGTAGGGTAAGACAAGGATTCGTGGGAGAGTAGGACTCTCCCCCCACCTCCTTGATCCGCCGGCCAAGGGAGAGGGGAGTCCTACAAGGACTCCACCTCCCCATGGCCTCTCCCTCCTTTCAATAGAGGGGTGGAGGCGCCACCCCCTGGCCCCCTCTCCACTCCAAACCCTAGCCGCCTCTCTCCTCCTCCTTCCCTCTGCTCTGGCTTAGGCGAAGCCCTACAGAATTCTCTACTCCACCACCACCACCACGTCGTCGTGCTGCTGGGATTCCGTGGAGAGATCTACTACCTCTGCTGCTCACTGGAACGGGGAGAGGAAGGTCTACTTCGACTCCGCACGTGTGACCGACTGCGGAAGCGCTGCCGGAACGCGGCGCCGGAAGGATCGTCTACTCGATCTTGAGATCGGCAAGTGATCGACTACATCAACCACGAGATCCGAATCTCGTAACGCTTTCGGATCTACAAGGGTTAGTACAGATCTATCTCGTTGCACATGTCTAATAGATTAGATCTTGGCTTTTATCTAGATTAGATCTGGGTTTTGTTCGTTCTTGCGGTAGAATTTTTTTGTTTTCCATGCTACGAACCCATCAAAAGGGGAGGCCGAGGGAGTGCCGGAGGCGGCCAGACCACCCCTTGGCACGAGACAGGCTGGGCCACGTGGCCAGGTGGTATGGCGGCCCCCTGGCCCCTCTCCGTCTCGTATTCTGGCTCCGTGTGTCCCTCGGTGAAAAACTAACTTTGGCTTTTGTCCTATCAAATTCCGAGAATATTCATTTTCTGACTTTCCTAGAACCAAAAATAGCAGAAAACAGGCAGCTGACACTGTGGCTCTTGTTAATAGGTCAGTCCAAGAAAAGTGTATAGAAAGTACTCCAAAGTGTGGACAAAACATAAGAAAGTAGATAAAACCAAGCATGGAACATCAAAAATTATGGATACGTTAGCAACGTATCAAATGGCAGCGAACAATAGTGATTCCAAGTGAACTTAATAAATAAAGCTATGCTCCCCGGCAACGGCCCCATAAAATAGTCTTGATGACCCACAAGTATAGGGGGTGTATCACAGTATTTTCGAGGGAAGTGGAACCCAATTTATTGATTCGACACAAGGGGAGCCAAAGAATATTTATAATCCTTAACAACTGAATTGTCAATTCAGCTGCACCTAGAAACAATCTTGCTCACAGCAGTTTATCAGTAGTAACAGTTTTGTAGTAGCAATAGTAAAGTAATAGCAGTAGTAAAAGTAAAGATAGTAGTAACAATTGCAGTAAACAGTAGGATTAAAGCGCGATAGACATAGGGATGGATGGACGAGCGTTGTATGGACAGGACAGTTCATATGGCAATCAAGAGATAGGGAATTTGCAGATAAATAAGATAAAGCATCCAAGTACTAAATAATCATAGGCACGTGTTCCATATATAGTCATACGTGCTCGCAATGAGAACTTGCACAACATATTTTGTCATGTCAGCCCGTTTGTAGCGGGACCTCAAGGGAACTACTGGCAATTAAGGTGCTCCTTTTAACAGAGCACCGGAGCAAAGCATTAACACTCCGTGAACACATGTGATCCTCACATCAAAGCCATTCCCTCAGATTATCCTGATTGCTGTTACTTCGGGGCCTTTTGTTCCGGACAACAATATGTGTATACAACTTGCAGGTAAGACCATAAACAATACTATCATAATGAATCAATAATATGTTCAGATCTGAAATCATGGCACTCGGGCCCTAGTGACAAGCATTAAGCATAACAATTGCAACAAAGTCAACAACCACTAATAATAGATACTAGGCACCATGCCCTAACAATCTGATACCATTACATGAACGATCTCATCCAATCCCTACCATCCCCATAGCCTACAGCGGGGGATTACTCACTCATAGATGGGGGAAACATGGATGGTCGATGGAGAAGAGATGGTGATGATGATGGCGATGATCTCCCTCAATTCCCCCGTCCCAGCAGGGTGCCAGAACAGAGTTTCTGGTTCCGAATCACGGAATCTGGTGGTGGCGGAGCAGTGGAACTCTTTCTGGAAAAACATCCAACCCCCCTTGGTTTTTAGGTCAAGAGGCAACTTATAGGCGAAGAGGGAGGCCGAGGGGCTGACCGAGGTAGCCACACCACCCCCAGGCGCGGCCTGGCCTGGCCCGCATGGCCAGGTGGTGTGGGCCCCTCGTGGCCCTCCTCCGTCTCGTCTTCTGGCTCCGTGAGTTTTCTGGTGAAATAGGATTTTTGGCATATTTTCCGGGATTTTTCCTGATAGTTGATTTTCTGCACAAAAACTAGACACCAAGGTAATTCTGCTGAAAACAGCGTTAGTCCGTGTTAGTTGTATCCAAATCACACAAGTTTAGAGGAAAACAATAGCAAAAGTGTTCGGGAAAGTAGATACGTTTTGGACGTATCATGCATCTTCTTCCTTATTTTATTTTCGAGGAATATGCTGAACTTCAAACCCTTCAAACGATTTTGATAGTTCATCCATGACAACTTGATAGGCTTCCGTGTTCTTGTTTTCTCTACAGTGGTCGGATACTTGTTGGGAAACTAAATCCGAGTATCCGTAGCACATGAGTCGGTGAATGCCAATGTCTTTAGCAATTTGAATTCTATTAATAGTGCTTCACGTTTAGCAACATTATTGGTCGCTGTGAAGTGAATCTATAATTCATAGAACAACTTGTCTTGTTGGGGTGATTTGAGAACTACACTAGCCCCAAGCGCTTTTGACCCGTCAAAATGCAAGGTCCAATATTCCAACTCTAGGGTAGTGTTTTTGCTGTGTCTATCCAATCAACGACAAAGTCAGCGAGGATCTAGGATTTAATTGTTGTTCGTGGTTTATACTAAATGTCGAAAGATACTAGCAAAATTCCCCACTTAGCAACACCTCTTGTGGCATCGTTTTTGTTGATTATGTCTCTCATGGGAGATGTTCTCACCACGGTAATCTTGTGCTCTTGGAAGTAGTATCGTAACTTTTTGGCGGCAAAACACACACCATAGGCTAATTTTTGGTAATGAGGATACCGTGTTTTTGATTCTATCAGGACCTCACTGAGGTAGTATGTCGGACGCTGCACTAAGTGCTCCTGCTTTTCCTCCTTGCGTTCCACCATCGTGATGACACTAACAACCCTATTTGTCGCATTGATGTAAAACTTCATAGGTTCCTGAGGTTCCGGAGCTACAAGAATAGGGGCGGAAGAGAGTACTACTTTTAGGTCTTGGAGTGGAGCTTCAACTTCGTCGGTCTAGACAAATTTGTCGGTTTTCTTCAAGAGCTTGTAAAATGGTGCGGCTCTTTCACCGAGCCGGCTGACGAACCGACTAACTGCTATGATGTAACTAGTGAGCCGTTGTACGTCCTTCAGGAGAGTCAGCCTAGTTATGTTGAGTATAGCCTTTATTTTTTCACAGTTCACCTCGATGCCTCTTTGAGACAATGATGAAACCTAACAATTTTCCGGCTGGTATTCCAAAGAAGCACTTTTTCAGGTTAAGCATGATGTTGTATTTTCGTAGATTCATGAACGTTTCCTCCAAGTTAGAAATTAAAGTTTCCTTCTTTTTGGATATCACAGCTATGTCGTCCACATATGCATGTACATTGCGTCTGATTTTATCGTGGATGCAACAGTACATAGTGCGCTGATATGTGGCTCCTTCGTTTTTGAGCCCGAAAGGCACAGTTACATCGAAGAAGGTTCCAAAGGGGGTGATGAACAAAGTTTGTATGACTCCTTCACACGTATTTGGTGATAACTAAAATATGCATCAAGAAAACAGAGGAGTTCCGAGCCTGCTGTTGAATCAATAACTTGATCGATTCTAGGAGGAGCAAATGGATCTTTGGGACAAGCCTTATTCATGGCAATATAATCAACACACATCCTTAAATCAGTGGTGTCCTTTTTGGGTACCATTACAGGACTGGCCGACCACTCTTTGTGGATTACCTCTTCAATAAATCCAGCTCGTTCTAATCAGGCTAATTCTTTAGCTATAGCTTTGTGCTTTTCATTGCCAAAACATCTTAGGGACTGTTTGACGGGTCTAGCCTTAGGATAAGCATTGAGAGAGTGCTCGGCGAGTTCCCTATGTACTCCAGTTATGTTAGAAGGTTGCCATGCGAAGATATCTTTATTAGGTTTGAGGAACTAGACGAGCGTGCTTTCCTATGTGCGATCTAAGCCTACGCCTATCCGCGTCACCTTGGAGGGGTCATCATCCTTCAGCGGTGTTGTATTTTTCTCTTCTATTGCGTTGAATTTTGGAGTCAGCTTCAACACCCCCTTATTTCTAGAAGGCATCTCAGACATATCAGTGTTCTTATTGATCTCTTGGTACTCCTCGGCATGTAGCAAGGCTTCGGAAAAAGCGGCAGCTCCATCCTCACATTCTCATGCTTTCTTCAGGTTTCCCCAGACTATGATAACGCCTTTGGGACCGGGAAGTTTCATCATATTATAAATGTAGCAGGGGTGACCATAAATTTCCAGTAGGATAGGTGCCCAAAGATAGCGTGCTATGCACTCGTGAACGACACTACTTCAAAATAGAGTGGTTTAGTCTGATAGTTATCCGGTGTTCTAAAGGTAACATCTAGAGTAATTTCTCCCAGAGAGTTCGCTTTTCGTCTGGGGACGATTCCATGGAAAACCATGTTGTTGTGATTCAGCTGGGTTTCCGATATTCTCATGTAGTGAAGTGTTTCAATGTAGAGGATGTTGATGCTGCTGCCACCGTCCATGAGGGTCTTTGAAAACTCATAGCCATCAATGAGTGGATTCACGACTAGAGGGTACTTTCCTCGCCTATGAGGTTTAGGAGGATGATCGCGTAGGTCAAAGGTGATCTTCACTTCTAATCAGTCCAAATATTAGGGGACAGCCGGAACAGTTGCGTTGAGCTCGTGCATTAATGTTTCTTGACGTTGGTGGGCTGGGATCTGAGAAAACAGACGAAGTGTCTTTCTTGGTTGGGTAAGCCTTCTTACCATCCGACTTGGGGTTAGTAGCATCTGCTTCTTCCATGTCGGAATCTTCCTTGGACTCCTTATCTTGGTTGGAATTTTTCTTTCCTTTTTGTCGCTTGGCCCTGTAGCAAGCGGCTGCGTCTTTTTTGATGTCATCATTAAAACAACACTCAGAATTTGTGTGGGAAGAGCCCCCCTTCCTGTCTGGGTGATGCACACATGGGTTATTGGCAATGTTGGCCCAAGCGTAGGTTTTACTAGGTTGCTGGTCTCCTCTACCTTAGACCCGACAAGCTCCGCGGCCTCGTCCTTGGCCGTCTCCACGCCCTCCTCAGCCTCTAGATCCAAAAGTTGTGTTGAC
Organism: Avena eriantha; assembly: GCA_910589775.1. Lineage (NCBI taxonomy): Eukaryota > Viridiplantae > Streptophyta > Magnoliopsida > Poales > Poaceae > Avena > Avena eriantha. The sequence goes on from OU342741.1 coordinate 477,893,836, forward strand.
AATTGCAATTTCCGAGTTGGGTTTATCTTCTGATGGGTTCTTGCGCTTTTGGATTTGTTGCTGTTTTCGCTGTTTTCTGAGTTTGGCATAGCTAGGTTGTTTAGCAATCCTTCTGAATTAGCGTCGGCATCTGCATACTTGCTCGCCGTCTCGATCATCTCCCGCAAGTCGGTAACTTTGTCGCGCTTCAGTTGGTGATGTAGTAATCCGATTGGGAGCCCTGCGATGAAAGCTTCAATGACGGTCTGGTCATTAACTCCCTCGCAGGATTTTTTCATGTCGATCCATCGCCCGAGGTAGTCCCGACAGGTTTTGCAGGGTTTGCATGCAACGCTACAAATCCCCAACCATGCAGGGCGTCCTGTAGGTACCCGCAGAATTCGAAAAGAACACACTTTTCATATGATACTAGTCATGAATTGTGTTTTCCCGGAGTTTATTGAGCCATGATCGAGCCGTCTTCCGCAGCATGAGTGGGAGATACCATACTGTGACCAAGTTGTTTCCTTCTTTAGCGATGAAGCAAGTCTGGAAAATATCCTAGAGCAAAGTATCTAGCCGAGCGACACCGTCGTAGGGTTGAATGTGTCTTGAGATAGAGAACCCTTCTAGAAATTTGGTTTGGCGGACCCTTGGCCCAAAGCACTTTGGGCCCATGTATATTTCATTCGACTCATAGCACTGCCCCACTATGTTGGAGTTGATCTAGTTTCTAGGGTCACTTGGTGATAGAGAGCACCTTCTCAGATGTTTGTTGTGGCTGCGGGACTGTGGAGTCGGATCTCTACTTCTTCTACCACCTCCAAAGTCTCGACATCCCCTGGCTCACGTGAGAGACGTTATGGTTACTGCTTGGTGGGGACAGAGGCTCAGGTGGGTTGTTTCCGGCTAATCGCTAGCATCGGGGCAGGACCTCGTGGCATCGACCACTTTTCCAGCCTTGGCCAACGTGGTTTTCTTCGTTTCTTTGTCTAGCTTTATCATCATTGTGGTGAGGTTCAGCCAGACGGCTTGTGTGCTTAGAAGGTGGCATTTGCTGCCGATCCCACTCTCGACGTCGTGCTTCATCTTCTTCCCGTAATTGTTAGATTTCTGTTAGGGAGGTTGATGTGGAACCAGTTCCTCGACAGCGTCTCGTGTTGTGGTTGGAGCAATGTTACTCCAATCACACGCGGTTCTGCGTCGCTGACCCGAAGAGCCGGTTCTTGAGTAGGTATCATCTCGAGGGTCGGAATGGTGATGCCGATCCGGTTCCTGATGGGGACTTGATTTGTGCTACTGATCTACGTCGGTGCGACATTGGTCGGATTTTGAGACCAGCTTTCCACTAAAGGACATGGCGGCTTACTCTAGGCCTTTTTTAAGCACCGTTACACACTGCCGGACCTGCTCTGGATTTGGATTATTTGTCAAGATCTCTCGGGCCATGATAGTGTTTTCGACCGACATGTTGTACACCTGGTTCCCCTTGCTATCGAGCCGAGGCTGTCCTACGATGATGTCTAATTTCTTTCCCTCGAAGAGGGTCTTGTGAACATCCGGATTTTTGCAGGCCAGTATAGGGCCATTCCAGGTCTTCTGATGCTGCACGGAGTTGAGCTCCTCTACATCTTCAATGTTCCTATCAATGTGCTGCTTTTACTCGACGAAGTGACCTACTTCGTCTAGTCGCAAGCGGTATGCTTCTAACGCTTGAGCCCTTTCCTCCAGCTCCTCCGGCGTAAGGTCCGAAGAAGTTGGGATCCACGTTGTTAATGCTTCTCCGTAGAGTTCACAGGGACTAGGAGTGACCACATGTCCAACCACCGGAGATTTTTTTGGCTCCTGGGGAATCAGAGAGCCATCCGAATCCTCCATATGGAGTTCTTCGTCAACTTCTCCTCTGTCGAAAGATCCTGCGTCGAAGTTTTGTTGTTCTTTTTCTTATTCGTTGCATTATTGGCCCTCTGGGTACCCGTGGCAAACACAGATTTTGGTCCGTTTCGTGGAGATAAACTTCTATCAGTACTTTCAGACATTGGAACATCAGGATTTTCTCCGAGATCCATATTATCTTGAGAATCTGGAAAGTTTTCATCGTATATTTTATCCATATTGTTGTAGGGACTTGGATCCGACCCTTCTCCTTCCTCTGCAGCCCTAGCCTTGAACTCCTCTACGAATTTTTCTTTGTACGCTCGGAGATCCGCCAACGTCATGGATTCCCCTAAGGAAGTCATTGTATTTGTGTCCATTCCGATTGCGTCCAAAATCGAGTCGTTGTCATCTCCAGCATCAGGCGAGCCGGATCGAGAGCCGACATAGCCGATGAAGTGAGATCCACGCGCTCTAAGGTGGGCGAGACCTTCTTCCTTGTCTTCTTCGAAACTTTTGATGGTATCGATAACGGCGTCCATGTTGGCATCGCCACGCGGCATCATCCGCCTCACTGTGTGCCTCAGAAGTGATTTTCCTGCTCTAGCATTGGCAAAGCCGGATTTGGAGTTGTTGCAGCTTTGGTATTTCTGAGATTCGATCTCCTATGGGAAATCCTCTTCAGCTCTGACCTTATCTTTCTCCACGATCTCCGCCTCAGGGGCTGGTTGGGTAGGGTTTGGATTTTCTATGAGCCAGAACTCTGCTGCCTCCGCGGACAAAGTGGATCTAGAATTTTATTCCGCCTCTATCATCACCATTGGGGTGGGTTGGGCGGGTTCAACGAAACCGAGATAGATATCGATCTCGCCGATTGACATGATGGTGTAGCTTGTCACGGCCTCTCTAGCTGGAATCCATGTCTCGTAGAGAAGGACAAGAGGGACGTCGCTAGCGTAGAGGATGCAACCGACAGTGATTGTTTTGCCGATTCCGATACGTGCAGATTCCGCTCGGAACACAGATCCGAAGGTCACCTGTCCCACGGTAGGCACCAACTATCGTAAGATTGAGGACAAGTACGCCATGAGGGGGTCCTCGAGGCGTGAGAAAAGGTGGAGTGTGAGACCTACGGTTCTCCGGGACGGTGAGCACACAAACTTACCCAGGTTCAGATCCGACTGTGGTGGACGGATCCTACTCCTGCTAGCAATCCAGTATATCGGCAGAGCCAAAAGTACAACAGATTACAAGAGAGGTTTCTCCGGTGCGAGTTGTGGTTATAGTGCATGCCATAAAGGCTGGTCCTTAGGACGGCTTATATATTCATTCAGTCCCAGGGTTACAGGCGAGTCCTATCCGGCTACGATACAGAGTCGGTATAGAGTACATCTTCGACTATAAGTATTCCTATATGTCTAAGTCGGTAAGTCTTCTGAACCTTCCCCTAGACGGATGGCTTCCATCTTCTCTTTCTCAATGGGCCGCTCGGTGAAGTATAGCTCTAATCCGAAGTAGCCCACCCTTATTAGCGATTCAGACTGGATTTACCCGAAAAATATATTCCCAACAATGACATTTCATAGTTTTTATTGGACCATGCATTAGACAGAGTTTGAATGGCCTGACAGATATACACATACTGAAGACATATCTGATAAAGGATTGAGGTACTAATTTATATATTACTCCGACTGTAGTCATTTATACCGTCCCAATAGTAGTCTCCATCGACGTAATTGCAGGAATCCGACGAAAACTTGTGTGTTGCCCTAAAATACCTGAACAAGTGGGGTGAAAGACAGTTCGCGCGCATGCGATAACACTTCGAAATAAATTCAAACTGTAAAGAAGGTCAGACCGGGGATCTAGACATTCCATCCATGGACCTTCCACCACACTTGGACACATATACTAGGTCCACGTGCAAGTTCCAGTGGGATTTCGGAGCTCCGGCGGTCCTTTTCTAGCGAAACCCTAGTCGGTGAGGCCCGCGGGTCTACCCCTGTAGCTTTCTTTGTACGAGGTTCAAACAACGCGCTTTTTTGTTGGTTTAGCTTTTCTTAGGTCATATCTACATGGAAAACAAAGGTTGGGACCTTATAGCACATGCTAGCCCCCCGGTATACCCGCATCGGGACTTTTACCCGTATACGTCCAGGAATCTATTAAGTGTTATCGCACGCGGGTCTACCCCTGTAGCTTTCTTAGTACGAGGTTCAGACGACGCGCTTTTTTGTTGGTTTAGCTTTGTTTATGTCATATCTACATGGAAAACAAAGGTTGGGACCTTATAGCACATGCTAGTCCCCCAGTATACCCGCAGCGGGACTGTTACCCCTACACGTCCAGGAATCTACTAAGTGTTATCACACGCATGTGAAGAAGGTCAGACCGGGGATCTAGACATTGCATCCATGGACCTTCCACCACACTTGGACACATATACTAGGTCCACGTGCAAGTTCCAGTGGGATTCCGGAGCTCCGGCGGTCTTTTTCCAGCGAAACCCTAGTCGGTGGGGCCCGCGGGTCTACCCCTTTAGCTTTTTTTGTACGAGGTTCAAACAACGCGCTTTTTTGTTGGTTTAGCTTTGTTTAGGTCATATCTACATGGAAAACAAAGGTTGGGATGAATCACTACTTTACCACTGGACAGCGGGTTCCAGTAGAAGGTGACCAACCACCTGATCCTGGGATGCCGCCTTCCTGCATATCGATGGACGATTTCGCTGCCAGATACTACGGAGGGACCCCGATAAGTTCTTTGACAAACCACTTGTTACTGCTTTCATATGCCTCGCAAGTTGCTAAGTTTTGCTCAAACATGTAGGGCATGGGATGCTCCGGGTATGCACCCTTTGGTCATGCCCCGATCTCGCCTAGTCCGCCATGCGATGACCCACAACTTCATCTCATGGCGCCCGGTGGTTCATCTAGTGGTTCTACTTACCCGATGGCCCGACGTGCGTCTCCTGAGCTCGGGACGGGAAGCCTCGGCCTCCTTGACACACCGACACATACACCGAGTTCGAGACCATGATCATGGACATGGTTAGAGCTAGAGCTAGATCTTGATCTTGTGTATGCACTTGTGATGATGTTGTTTGGATAACGAATATGTTTTTTGGATGAATGTGTTGTTGTTTGGATGATGATGATGGATATTGCAATTTGCTTCAATATTTTATTTGTGAATTTTGAAATTATTTTGCTAGTGCTAAAATGGATCTAAAAATGAAAATAATCAAAAAAAAAATGCTAGGAGCTATGACGACGACAACTTGCTGCCACCCAGGCCGGCCAGCCTATTATGTGCCATATGGCACAGGCTGTGCCGACGGTCAGGCGCTCGGCGTAGCAGATGGGCCTGTGCCGACGGCCTGGCCAGCGGCACAGATGGGCATCGTCGCTCCCTAGGCTGGGCTTGTGCCGACGGCCAAGCTGTCGGCGTAGGCGGGCTCTGGCTACGTCCTGGGCGGGACATGTGCCGAGGGCTCGGCCGTCGGCGTAGCTTCAGGGCTGAGCCGTTATCAGACGACCGTTGCCTGACAAGGTGGGTCCCGCTGCAAAAATTGTGCCGAGAGGGTTCTCCTACGCCGACGGGATTTTTGCTACGCCGACCGGCTGCTACGTCGAGGGGGCTACGCCGACGGCCACCGTCGGCACAGCCTATGCCGACAGCTATATTGGGCTGTGCCGACGGCAGCCGACCGTCGGCGCCTCCACGTTTCCTGTAGTGGTTGATGCTATGTCGAATACAGCTCTAGAGACATGTTGCTGTACCATCCTCTGGCCTAGTCAGTCGCCTAGGTTGCCGACAGCGTGACACATTGTATTGCATGATATTAATACTTCCTCCAGTCCAAATTAATTGATTCGAATTTGTCTAGAATCGGATGTATCTAAACATATTTTAGTGCTAGATACATCCAAATCTACACAAATCCAAGTCAATTAATTTGGATCAGAGGGAGTAGCATTTTTTCGAGTTTTTTTTTGCATTATAAACACGTCCATCTATGTTTCTAGGTCAAGCGGTGCCTGTACAATGTATGCATCTGGTTTGTCTATCGAGTTGTTTGACATACCATCAAGACAATGGTTCAATTTGCCACCATGAGAAAAAAAAAGATATCTCCCTATTGATCTCAAAAATGATAAAAAAAGGTATCTTCCTATTGATCTCAAAAATGATAAAAATGATAAAAATTCTTCAGATCTGGCGAAATCTATTTCTCGTTTCGTCCCTAACGTTCGTTGTTCCCGCGACGATGCTGGCAACCAGGGCAAGGTGATTTCTTTGGAGCAAGGATGGTGGTCCGGTGGTGGGTTTTCCTTTCTTCCCCGACTTTGTAGATGGGAGGCGGCCGATTTTGTTCCAAGACAGCACGGGCCGTCCCCCGGTCGACGTGTCGCATCGACATGTGCCTCGCTGCGTGCAGCAGGTCTGTTCATCGACTCACAAAGCCTCGTTCGATGGTGCCTTTTTGGATCGTCGGCGTCTGTTCCGGTGTCTGTCTCGGCGACGCTGGAGTTGGACGACGGCCGATGGCTTCGGTGGTTCCAGGAAACCCTAGGAATCGTTTTGTATTTCTCGATCTCTTAAGATTTTATCTGTAAATTCAGGATAATCATTGTATGCCAATTTGTCTTTAGTTTCCACGTGTGTTCTTTATTGTAACTTGTTTTTCGATCAATGAAATATGTGGTTGCTCTTAAAAAAAAATTTGCACGACAAACCGCGGATCTCTTGCGGTCTAGCGTGGACGCCTCTTGGGGGTCTGAACATGTCCGGATGCTACATTTGCTATAACCCAACAATTAACACCTCTGAATTGACTGCACAATCATCCATCACGTAATCACAATATGGAGGTCCAGTTTTTCCAATCTGCGAAAAGAGAAGAAAAATGAAAATATTGACAGCAGATCACAAGTAAAATGCGACGAGACTTCCTTAAATAGAGTAAACACAGTCGCCTAATCACAACTTGAGGCATCATCAGAAGACCTAAAGAAGGAACAAGTCGAAACTATAAACATAAGGTCGAACTGATCTGCAACCACGTGATGAAGAGCCGGCAAACGCTCCAAATAGTATAATCGTGAGCCACGAGCTCCACGACTTGCTAATCCCGACAAACCCAGAAATTGATCCCACCAGCTGAGCTGCCGCTGGGACCTTTTTTTTTTTTGAGATGTCTACCGCTGGGACCTGATGATGGGGTGACACCACTGCACTTTCAGTATAGCCTTATAAAAAACACACGCGGCTGCCAGAACTCCCAGCATGGAGCAATTATCTCGTGCCCTGGTAGCTCTTCTCGCCTTGGTCGCCGCCGCAGAGGCAGCTGCGGCCGCCGTGCTGGGCGCCGACTTGGACGGTGGTGATGACGTCCTGCCGTTCCACTACGACCGCGTCTTCAGCTTCGGCGACTCGCTCACCGACACCGGGAACGCGGCCATCCTCCCGGCCACCGCCGGCGGGCCTTTCTCCCGGTCGCCGTACGGGGAGACCTACTTCCACCACCCCAGCGGCCGGGCCTCCGACGGCCGGCTCATTATTGACTTCATCGGTAAGCCCTGTGCTAGTACTAGCATTTCGCAACAAATCCGGCCGGCCGGGTTGAGATATATGCGTTGACTTCACAGTTTTTGTGTTGTGCGCACAGTGGAATCGCTGGGGTTGCCGCAGCCAACGCCGTACCTCGCCGGCGAGACCGCGGAGGACTTCCGGAATGGCGCCAACTTCGCGGTGGGCGGCGCGACCGCGCTTGACCCGGCCTTTTTGAAGAGCAAGGGGGTAACGACGTTCGTGCCGGTGTCTCTTAGCAACGAGACCAGCTGGTTCAACAATGTCTTCGGCCTTCTCTCCTCCTCAGCCTACGGTAATTAAGGTTCATTCATGATACCACTTCCCATGTTTACGCTAACTAGAAGCGTCGGTCAACTTGCTACTGTTCATCCCAAAAAAAGGGTCAACTTGCAGTTCTTATGCCATATATGGGTCACTTGGGTGGGAAGGTATTTGTTACAGTAACGAGTTTCTACTATCTACAGTAAAATGATCGTGTGATGGGTACTATACCAAGTAAAAAGAAATTTTGCGGGGAGAGTAAAATATTTTTGGTTATAAGTCCATGCTGTACTCAGAATTATAATACAGTAGTACTAGAATATGTTTTTATATTACTCCCTCCAACCCATATTGATTGATTCAAATTTGTTTATCTAACACATTTTAGTATTACATACATCCGTATTTATAAAAAAGTCCATGTCAACTAATATAGGTCGGAGGGAGTATTTGACATCGTAGATACTGACATTTTTATCAGATATAGCTAACCAAGCATAACAAAACTTTGACTTTGTCTAAACCATACGTGATACGTGCTGAGTTATATGAAACGGAGGATGCACATTACAGTATCGGTGACAATATCGTCGTGGGGTGTGTGCAGTCAGTGTTGGTGGCTGTGTGTGCCCTCGAGGCGGCTGTGTTTCATAACAGTCGGTGAGGGTATGCGTGTGAGTTTTATATTATGTCTGTTTCTCGCTAATTAACAGGCCAATTATCTTCTGCTTTATTAAGTAAAATGATACAATATTGCCGGTTTTGTTCAAAAGAGTGAATTCCAGTTTTTACCCTCTAGTTTCAAAATTTTGACACTAATTATCCCATTTAGCAAATATCCATCCTAATTACCCCATTTAGTAAAAGTTGTGCCAATTTTTACCCCCTTTAATTTTTTGTAAGTGTTTTGACAAGTGGGACCATGTTGTAACTACAAGTGGCATGCCATGTAAATTAGTTTTGTTGTGGATGCTTTTCCTGACATGTTTGAGAGTAACAGGCTCTTGCTCACCAGATCAACAGGGAGTCGTATTCAGTTAGTTTGACGTAGCATTAGGGTTTTTTTTTTGGCTTAAGAAAGACACATTTTTTGTTGAGGGAAGACACTGTTTGAAGAACAGGCAAGATCAACAAGACCCGTGCATCCGAAAACAATACGGTACATCCCATGATCAGATCGCTTCTTGTGAGAAATGAAAAAACCAGAAAAAAGATAAAGTGGCACGCAAGCTGTCAAAACACTCACAAAATTTTACGTAGGGTAAAAATTGTCACAATTTGTTAAATGGGGTAATTAGGATGAATATTTCCTAAATGGGGTAATTAGAGTCAAAATTTTGAAACTAGGGATAAAAACTGGAATTTACTCTGTTTAAAAAATAACTTAAGTTCCACATCACACATGTTGCATGTGGGTATAATTCTATCTCGTGCATACTACAGAGCAGAGCAATATCATGCCGAGCTCCATCGTCTACTTCGGAGAGATTGGTGTCAACGACTACATCTTCGCACTATTCAGCAACCGCACCGCCGAGCTGGCTGTGAGCTTGGTGCCGGACATCGTCGCCGTCACCCGTTCAGCCCTGACCGTAAAAACTCATCTCCATCCATCAACACGTTAGTAACACCAAGTTTTACCAGCAATCAATGAGTTGTGGATCGCTCTTATACGCAGGCCGTGATTGGTGCTGGAGCCAGGTCGATGGTGGTGACGGGGATGCTCCCGCTCGGGTGCGAGCCGGAGCTGCTCGCCCTGTTCCCGGGTGATGCGGCGGACGACTACGACCGGGCGTCCGGCTGCATCAGGCGGTTCAACCAGCTCGCGCAGCTGCACAACCGCGTCCTCAACACTATGCTCCGCAAGGTCCGCCGCGCCCACCCCGGCACCACCATCCTCTACGCCGACCTCTACCGCCCCATCGCCAACCTCGTCGCCTCGCCCGGCAAATACGGTGCCTGCACAGTCCCATCGTCTTCAGTTCAATTCATCCTGCCATCGCGTTCACTGATTTTGCTTGGGATGTGCAGGTTTCGGCAACACGCCGTTGGCCGCCTTCTGTGGCGGCGGCGCCGGCCCATACCACTTCGACATGGCGGCCTTCTGCGGCACGCCGGGCTCGACGGAGAGCTCCGACCCGTCCGAGTTCCTCTCATGGGACGGCATCCACTTCACCGAGGCTGCCAATAGGTTGATCGCCCGTGCTATGCTTAGAGGATTGTATAATGCCTCCAAGCTAACAGAGCCGCACACTGCGCTTCTCTGACGCCACCATGCTCATGCATTTTACTACCTCCCAAATCCTAACAACTGGCGCGCAGTCGTTTCCATATATCTATGGGACTGTCATTGATTATTCTTGTACGGTTGCTTGCTGTGACTATGAGATTGATGATTGCTATACTAATCGCCATGTTGCGCCACTGGCGCGCATGTGACATATTTGGGTGGGAACTTAAGCATAAGTTTTAGGAAAATGATTTGTTCCCCCGGATGACCCAGTCGTCCTTGTCGCGCGCCGCTGGATCGGACCCTCCCACCCCCCCCCCCCCCCCCAACCCTCTCCCGGGTTTGCTGCACAGGCTCAGTTACCGCGCCTATCGGTGTCGAAGCAGAGAGGGGCGACGGCGGAGCGAGGCCGCTCGACGACGGCGAGTGCTGCTTCCGGGGACAGCGCCGCCCGTGCGCAGGTCTTCCGGTTCGTCCTCTCGCTCTCCTCTCACCTCGGCTTCACTCCTAGCCGCGCACGCTGATTTCCTCCCCGATTCCCTAACCCTAGGTAGCCACCGTGTGCTGCAGGGCAAAATCGACGATGAAGACGATGAAGAAGACCGCTAGGAAGGGGAAGAGCACCAGCGCCGCCTTAGCCATGGCGGTGAGTTCATCTCCTTCACCGGCAGTTAGGTTTTTAGCATTTTTTTGTCCATTTTTGCTACGCTCCACTGCCTGATGTTCATGTATATTGTGCTCAGTAGGATTATTGTCCTAGTCTCTGTGCTCAATAGGTTAATTTGCTAGGTTTTGCTTCTACAACAACAAAATCTGCAAGCAACACTAGTAACATCAGCATAACTGGTTTTGGTAGTTTTGCTACAATATTGGTTGATCTGGTTTACTTTTGAATTGTGATTTTGCTACAATGTTGCTTGATCTGATGCCCTATTGAATTAGTTTTGCTATATTATGCATGTGCTCTCCCCTTTAAATTGTTTTCAGTAGCTTTTCAAAGTAGAGTTGTCCTTAGTTTTTGTTGTTGCTACAATGGTGCTTGTTCTGGTGCCCTATTGAATTAGTTTTGCTACATCATGCATGTGCCCTCCACTTTAAATTGTTTTCAATAGTTTTTCAAGGTAGATTTGTCCTTAGTTTTTGTTTTTGCTACAATGCATCTATCTATTTAGATTTTTGCTTCAATGCAACTGGTACATGTTGAAATAATTAGCAGTTTTCGCATTAATTTAATCCAAGTATAAAACATGACAGTACAATTTCTAAGATTGACTAGCATACATATAGTAGACATGCACCATACAGGCAAGTGAAAACCTAGCACATCTACGCATACAGTAGTACTAGTAATTAACATAGAAAATATCAGGAGAGGAAAGAACACGTAGTAGTTTGTCGATGGTATGCCAGCAGTGAGATGGGAGGAGCTCCACCACTGGTGGCAGCAACAACAACGGCATCAACAGCCTTCTTTGTGGCGGTGGCTGACATGGCGATGAGGTCGGGGAAGCCGGACATAGAGATCGAAGAAGAACTTGAGCAGTCACGCTGAGACGCTCCCCAAAAACCTTATCGCCTCTCTCCCGGTGCAGGATCAGAAAGACGGGGTTCCAGAGGCCTACTCTCTAGGACGGCCGTGCACGCAGCCGACGGGATGGAGTAGCAGAGGACAACACAGAGAGGTGGAACGGCGATGCACAGGTAGGCAGATGCAATCTAATTGCTCGTGACGGCTAGGGATCCCGTCTGCCTGTTTATATACTGCGGGTCGGGTAGGACGTGGGTAGCAGCCCACGACCGAGTCGGCAATAGCCCATGATCCAAAATATGGAAATGACTAATTGATTAACGCGTCCGTTAAAACATTAGCTCGGCTCGGCGAGATTCCTGCAACCCACGGCGCGCGTGTCGTGACTAGGCGGGCGGCGTCGGAGGAGGAGTGTGTGAGGCCTTCTCTTCTTCTCACACCTTAGTGAGTGGTGCAACACTCTACTATATAAGGTGGTCGAACTCCCCTTCCACTAGCAATGTAGGACTAAACTTTAGTCCCACCTCTTGCCATGCATACATGTATTTGGGCCTTGAGAATTTCAGAATTTTAGTTGGGCTAAGGACTAAGGCCCACTAGTAAATTCCAATAATCCCCCACAAAGTCTCATAGACACATTCCAAATCACTATTTTGATATACCATCGTTTTTCAGTGGAGGCTGTTAACTTGAACTTCCACCTAGAGCACTAGACTACGCTCATCGACAACTAACAATGGACTAAGCCTTGAATTGCTAGTTTTGCGTAAATGAGTTTCACCTAATGTCATACTGATACTAGGCTGCCGAAGGCTACCCATCGGGTGGAGCATATAAGTCACACTCCTGGGCTATTCATGAGCTTCCTAGAGATTACCCTATCTCATAGACTAGTCGGGCTCACATAGGTGCGTTCTTTCAAGACTGCTCTGTAGGACAGCATCTGGGCTTATACAAGCCTATGAACACATTAAGACTAAGTTAACCTACCATACAGATCATGAGAGCAATGCATCTTCAACAGAGTGGGTTAGTAAAAGTTACTCTCCTCCAATTAGCCAATAGCTTTTTTCCCCAGGTCCTAATTCACGGGATCTCCGATCACATAGATTGGGTTACTACCATGGTAATTCATGTGGATCTCAAACCTATCTCCTTTGATGCATTATCTATCACATTTCTTGATAGACCTTTTGTGAAAGGATCTACTAGATTCTTTGTTGTTTGGATATAATCCAACACTATTACTCTAGAGTTTCTCATTTTCCTATCAGATGTCAATCTTCTCTTTATATGTATTGATGACTTCATATTATCCTTTGAACTACTCACTTTGACGATAGCAGTTTGATTATCGCGGTTCATAAGGATAGCCGGCACAGGTTTATCAACAACCAGCAAGTCTTTTAAGAGTTGACGAAGCCAATCTGCTTCGATAGTAGTTGTATCTAGTGTTGAGTTCTGCTTCCATTGTTGACCTCATTAACATGGTCTGCATGCAAGACTTCCATGAAACAGCGCCACCACCATGAGTGAATACATATCCACTTGTGGCCTTTACCTCATGACCATCAGAAATCAAGTTTGAGTCACTATACCCTTCAACTACCGCAGGGTCTCCGGTATAGTGAATACCATAACTCGATGTACACTTTAGATAGTGCATTACTCTTTCAAGAGCATGGCAGTGATCATCTCCCGGATTGGAAACCTACCGACTAAGTTTTCTCACAGAAAACACGATGGCAGGCCTCATTGCGCTAGTGAAAGAACATTTCATGATCTCTAGAGTTTTGTGTGTTACATAACAATACCATGGAGTATCTCATGTGTGCTAAGTGCTGCAGATAAGTGTTCATATGAAAAGCTGGAAAACCTGTGGTTAGGGGGCCGGATAATCTGGCCTGACCCCTTCGACAAAGGCGGACATGGCGTGAGTCTCTGTTGGGGGCGGATAATCTCTCGGATTGTCCGGCCAGGGCTGGAGAGTTTTCGCGGGCCGGATAATCTGCCCCGCCCTAAGAAATTTTCAAGTGTGGCAAAGTATGTCGCTCAGAGAGGGGGGTGGACTTTTCCTTCAGAATGTCCGGCCAGGGCAGGAGTTTTTCCCCGAGCCGGATAATCCGCCCCCAGAGAAGTTTGCTAAGGAAGCCACGGCGTGACCTTATATGTGGGGGCGGAATATCCCTAGGATAATCCGAGGCTGGGAAGGAGTTTTACCCCCGGCCGAATAATCTGGCCTTCACTTGGGCCGAATAATCCGTCCCCAGACTTCACCAACGGCCATGTTTGGATAGGGGTATAAAAGCCCCAATCACCCCTCCTGTCAGATCTCTTGATTCATTCGAAAAATTTCTGGCCTGTTGCAAAAAGCTCTCATTGAAGGTCTCCTACTTCAACCACCCGAAGGCTTCGATCTTTGGGGAATCGAAGGAGGAGACTTCATTCATCGGCATCACGAATCAAGCGCATCACTACCCTTCATTCACTTGGAGATTTCTCGATCTAGTATTACTTGTTAATATCTAGATCTTGTGTTTCGGTTTTGATAATATTTTTTTTGTGGCATCTTGTTGTCATTACGGGAGCCTCCAATTAGGTTGTAGAGTGTGCCCCGCTAGTTGTGTAAAGGCATCGGTTCCCGCCTCGAAGGGTACCAATAGTGGAAAGGTGGATCAGGACTTCGGTGGCAAGATCCATTAGAGAATAGGGTGAGGCCTATTATGGCGTGGTGGTCTTAGTACCGCCCACCCCTCCAACGTGATGTACTTCCCTTAACAAGGAAGGAACTGCGGTAAAACAAATCATGTGTCTCCATGTGCTCCACTACGGTTTCCTCGCTGCTCACTCTTACTTACCTTTACTCGCTAGTAGTTAGGTTTACATATAGGGAAATTCTTCGTAGTTGCATATCTGGAGAATTTACCTTTGTGTCAAGCCTAAAATTGAAAAAGCATTAAAATTTGAAGTAACACCTATTCACCCCCCCCTCTAGGTGCCCATACGATCCATTTCAATTGGTATCAGAGCCTCGGCTCTTTATTTGGGATTAACAGCCTAAGAGAAGTATGGGTGCTAAGGGAGATGGGAGTGAGGCTGTAGACAAGGTCATAATGGATGACCTCAAGACGTTGGAAACAACCTTGTTGAAATCCTTTGAGGCCAAAATGGAAGAGATGCAGCAAATGATTACTCTTCTCACTTCATCTACAACCCCACCTCCATCTACCTATGGGGCCACCACTCCACTATCTAAGGATAAAGCTCATGCTAACTCCAAGGAAGATGAGGTGGTGAGTGAGAAAAATAATGGCTCCACCTCCAAGAAGGGAAGTGGTAAGGAGGACTATAGTGAGGTCTCTCACCTATATTCTCCCGACCCACCTATCCCTCACCCTCATATAAAAAATAGGGGTGATCCACCCAAGCTTACTACATCTTCATTAAATCAATGGCAATTCTTAATGAAATCTCATGTGTGTAGTTCGTCGATTGAGCTTTGGAGGATCATTGAAGATGGCCTTCATATTGGATACTCCACCAATTTGACAAGAAGAGAAGTTATAGACAGTCAACTAAATGCAACTACTCTTCACATGATTCAGCTTGGTGTGGGTCCTAAGGCATGCCACATATTGATCACTTTAATACCACCAAAGAAGCTTGGGATGCTCTCATCGACTTGTCCATCGGCAATGAAAGCATGAGAAGAAATAGGTATGATGCTCTAAGCAATGAAGCTGAAGGATTCTACATTTTGGATGGTGAGGACCATGCATACATGTATAGAAGGCTCAAGAGCATTGCAACAACATTTAGAAAGCATGGTGCCACTCATATTGATGATGCTTGGATCAAAAGGAAATATGTGAGTGCCCTCATGCCATTTGAGCCCACGGTCTTGAAGAGTTTGCAAGGTATACACACCTACCACCAAATGACTTCCAATGAAGTTATGCAAGAAATGGCAGCCTTCAAGGTAGCAGCTAAGAACGCCGAAGATACTCGCGCTCGGGCAATTGGGATGTAAAAAGGTGTTAATGTTGCACTAAAGGCCATTGTTGTTGAACAAGACAAGGATGATAGAGGGTTCGATGTTGTATCCATGAGCTGTCCCGAGGAGGTCAAGTGTGCTCATGGTGAGTACATGGCCTTCTACACAAGAAACTTTTGGAAGGACCCAACTAAGGCTAAATCTGAACTTGAGCACAAGAATGGGTCAAATGGGTGAAAGGAGAATGGCCCAAAACCGAGAACTTGCTACAATTGTGGAGATCGTTTGCACTTTGTGGCTGAGTGTCCCTATCAAAGTAGAGAAGACAATGGGGGCATGCCCATCCTCAAAGAAAAGTCTAAGGCACCTCGAAAGAAGCCATTCGTCAAAAAATGGTCCCTACAAGAAGCAACCTAAGATTATCTTGGTGGCACAAGAAGAGTATTCATCCACAAGTGAAGATGAAGAGGAAGAAGATAACTCTCTAGAGGTAGATGCTATAGCTACCACATCTAGCCCCACATCGCTCTTTGACTCTCCCAATGAAAACATCATCAACAACAACGTCACTTGCCTTATGGCAAGAGGTTCCGAGGTATCATCTTCTATCTCTTCTTTTCCTAAGACTACCATGAATGTTAATATGGATGATCATACAAGTCTTAGAGTAAAGGAAGAAGTTATTGCCTTGGACCATTTTATCACTAACTTGCAAGGTGAGCACAAACTTCATTTTGATGCTCTTATGAGCCAACTTGCTCACTCTGAAGAACTCCTCGAAGAAAAGGGGAGAATTGAAAGAGAAGATGCCATGGAGATAGCCTCTTTGAAGAACGCTCTAGAAGAAGAAGAGGAGGCTCGAGTCTCTCTAGAGGAGAAGCTTGAGTCAATTGAGGAGTCTCATGAAGAGGTTGTTTCCCAGCTTATAAAGGAACGTGATAATGCTCTTGCTAAGGTAAATAAATTAAAAAAGGAGAAAATTGACTTTGGGGTTGCTCATGCTAGACTGTCAAAGGAATTAGAGAAACTTGACATTTTGTACAAGGCATTGGAGAGTGAACACTCTACTCTAAATGAGTCTCGTGGTTAGCTCCAAACTCAATTCGACAAGTATGATATGCCTAGCACCTCCATATCATCTTGTGGACATGAAGATGTTATTGAAGAAAATGCTAGATTGAAAGAAGAACTTGTCAAGGGATCCCAACCCAAAGGTAAGGAAGTCCTAGATGAGACTCTTAGCAAGAAAAGGACAAGCAATGGAAAAGAGGGACTTGGCTCTATCCCCAAGACCAAGAAGAAGAACAACAAGAAGAATTAAAGCAAAACTGCTCAAGAAAAGACAATCACCATCACAAATGATACCACTAACTACATTAGTTTTGTAGAGTCTAATAATCCTAATTATGAATTATTTTGTGATTACTATGGTGACGTTTATGCTAGATATGTTGGTCCATTTAATGGTTACATTTGTTGGTCTATTTTGGTTCCCAAGACCCTTGTTACTAACATGAGAGGACCCATTGAAAAATGGGTACCTAAAAGCAAGAAGTAACTTTCTTGCAGGGCTATGCTTCCGGTGGGTCAAAATGGGTGCTCGATAGCGGGTGCACGAGTCATATGACCGGAAGCAAGGAGATCATCTCGGATATGCGGCCAAACCATGATCATATAACCGTCTCCTATGGTGATAAGTCAAAATCTGAGGTATTGGGTCTTATCAAGGTTGTGGTTGCACACGATATCTCTCTCGTGGACGTCATGCTTGTTGAGACCCTCAGTTACAATTCACTTTCTGTTCGTGCCCTTGGTAAGATGGGATTTGCAGTCTTTATTGATGGTGATTTGGTGGTACTCTTGTGGAGCAAGTCTCTAAAGGTCGCTTTCGTTGGATACGTCGAAAATGACCTGTATGTTGTGGACTTTTCTGGGAAAACCAATATAGGCCTGATGTGTCTTTTCAGAAAGGCCGACGCGGGGTTGGCTCGGGCATCGCCATCTAGCCCACATCAATATGAGAACTTTGCAAAGTCTCCACAAGGGTGGCCATATCCTTGGACTAAAAGAAAATGTTTCATTTGCCAAAGATCGTGTTTGCAGGTCTTGTGAGGGAAAATGCATGACTGTCCCCATCGAAGGAAGACTATTATTTCATCAAAAAGGATTTTGGAGCTCCTTCATGTGGACCTCTTTGGTCCTCCATCTCATGCAAGCCTCGGTGGGAAGATATATTGCCTTGTAATCATTGACGACTATTCAAGATATACATGGGTTTATTTCTTCAAGTTGAAGAGCGAGACTCAACAAACGGTCATCGATTTCGTCAAGAAGGTTCAACGTCAACACAATATCCCTATATTGGCAATTAGAAGCGATAATGGCTCCGAGTTCAAGAACTACACTATGAATGAATTCTTAAGTGAAGAGGGGATAAGACACCAATATTCCGCTGCATACACCCCTCAACAAAATGGCGTAGCCGAGAGGAAGAACTATACTTTCATGGATATGGCAAGATCTATGTTGCCTGAATTCAATCACCATATAATTTCTAGGCTGAAGGAATCTCTACCGCATGCCACTCATCCAATCGGCTCTACCTTCACCAAATCTTGGACAAAACAACTTATGAAATACTTACCGGTAACAAGCCAAACATCTCCTACTTCTGGGTATTTGGTTGTAAGTGTTTCTTTCTCCTCAAAGGAGTTCGTTTATCTAAATTTGAGTCTAAGGATTTAGAAGGTATTTTCATTGGTTATGGTGTCGAATCCCACACTTATAGAGTCTACAATAAGCTCTCCGGAACTATTGTAGAATCTTGTAGTGTGGTGTTCGAGGAAAATGATGGCTCCCGTGTGGGGCAAGTTGATGTTTGTGATGCAGATGTTGAAGTACCCCAAGATGCGATAATAAGAATGGCCGGGGGATTTTTCCACCGCATTGAGGAACCTCTTGTGGCGGATCAGGAAGGACAATGCTCTACTCAAGTAGAGCCCTTGAAAGGATCGTATGGGCACCAAGAGAGGGGGGGGGGGGTGAATGGATGCTACTTCAAATTTTACTCTTTTTCAATTTAAGGTTTGACATGAAAGGTAAATTCTCTAGATTATGCAACTATGGTGAATTTACCTATATGACAAACAAGCCCAAACTAAGCAATAACTAGATAAGTAAAGCGTGGTAAAGGATATAAGTAACCAAAGTGAAGCACATGGAGACACAATGATTTGTTTCCCGTAGTTCCTTCCTTTTGAGGGGAAGTACGTCTACGTTTGGAGAGGGGGTGGTTTCAAACCACCAACGCCACGAGAGGACTCCCTTGTTCTCCGATGAACCTCACCCCAACGGGTTCGATTAACCTCTTCCACTATATGGCAACCTTCGAGGTGGACGCCGACACCTTTACAATGAGTTCGGGGCACACATCCACAACTTAATTGGAGGCTCCCAAGTACAAGCTAGCTGTCAAACAATCAAAGACAAGCTAGTAAGAACCAAATCACAAGCTAGGGTTTCCAATGAAATACTAGAGCAAGGGGCCCTCAAGTGAATGAGGGGGAAATGAAGATATCTCTTAGTGAAGATGTAGATCAAGGCCTCCTCCTTCGATTTTCCAAAGATCAAAGACTTTGGATGGTTGAGTGAGGAGATCTTGTGGATTTGGTGGCTCTAATGGTGCTAGAGTTCTTGAGATGAACAAGCAGCTTCCAAGGTAGAAGAAGGGGCCTTTATATAGGCCCCTGGAAATGGAGCTGTTGGGAGCCACTTGACCCGGACAGTCCGGCCAGAGTCAGCCGGACAGTCCGGCCCAGCCGGACATTCTGGGAGAGACCAGCCGGACACTCCAGCCTTGCCAAGTTTCCAGCCAGAATCTGAAAAGTGTCCGGACAGAGTCCGAAAACCTGTTCAGAGTGTCCAGAGAAGTTGCCCACTTCTCATGGGCGGACAGTCTGGCCGAATCCCACCGGACAGTCCGGCCTATGTGGCATCCCGCTAAAACCACTACTAGAAAATCGTTGTGTTTTTGTGCATCGCATCATCATGACTGCATGCTCATGTCATCATGCCACATTGCATTTGAGCATCGTCATCATCCTGCATGGTTTTTCCTAAAACTATTTTCGCAAAGCCTATTTTTGTTTTCAGAATACCCCGTCTTTAATTTCAAAGCAAAAACCCGGGTCTCCGGAATATTTTGGTTTGTCTAAAAACAGTTTGCAAAAGTCCCGTTTTAAATAAATAAAAGTTTAAGTTATTTTTTTTGGAGGCAGCCAGCCAGGCCCAAAGCCCAGCCGGCCACCTCCTTCCTAGCCTAAATCCTAACCCTAAGCTCTCCCCATCCGCCAGCCACCTACCCCCCTCCTCCCTCCAACTCCCCTTTTCAGCCGCTGCCTCCTGCCTGCTGCTCCTGCCCACCACCTCCCACCTCCCCACCTGCCCACATCCCGAGCCGGGCCCACCCCGCGCCTGCCCGTTCGCCGTCGCCCTCCTGTCTAGCCCGCATGGTGCCGCCACCATCCGCGCGAGGCCGCGCATCCTCCTCGCCGGCACATCTGGAAGCCCTCGACCTCGCCTCTAGGACAGTGCATTTCATTGGCCCCGTCGCCCCCTCCAGGACCGGCTCCAGGACCGCGTCCGTCGGCGACCTCGCCGACCATGGCCGTCTCCGTGTCGCCTGACATCCGTCTCCTCATCGCCCGACCGAGCTCGACATTGGCGCCTCGCCGTCACCTCGACCTGCCTCTGGCCGTCCTCCGCCTTGACCATGTCTGCGCCGCCTTGCCCCGTTGCCCTGCTTCGCCTCTGCCCGTGCACGACGACCACGAGCTGCACAAGGCCGGCGAGGTAGTACCAGCGTCGCGTTGCCTCGCTGCTCCACACGCACATGAACAGGGGCACAACCACACCCTAGACGCACACACCCATGTCCCCTATGGGATAATTGTTGCCCGTTGTCGCCAAGTCAAGACCTCCACGGCTACGAGTTTCGGAAGAATGCTTCGATAATTTGTATGCATATTGGTCAAGATCTTCTATAGTCATCTTCGCCTGAAGACCACCGACACAAGTTCTGGGATGACAAGAACTCCTTCACGGACCGCAACACCATTCCCAGATCCGAAGACCGAACCCCACAACTCGACATGACCTTCTTCATGGACACCGAGACCCTGGACGACAAGATATTCTCGGACCTGAAGACGCCGAGACCGCCATGTTCTCCTTTCGGAACCCGAAGACCCCGATCCCGAAGCCGAGAACCCCGACAAGTTCTTCCGAGTGCCAACGGCGCCGACTGGAACCCCGAAGCCTCGATCCAAAGTCGAGACTGCAACATGGAGACTTCGCCGAGTTCTTCCGATAACCGCCAAGATCACCGACATGGAACGCCAAGTTCTTCATCCCGGACGCCATGACCTTCTACACGGACCCGAAGACCACCGGCACCCGATCCATTCAAGTTCGCCATCGACGGCAAGATCGACCGCTTGGAACCCAAGTTCTTCGTCACGACACGACAAGTTCTCCATCGCGTATCCGAACCTCGTCGTTCCCGTCGAGCCCTAAGACCCAGACCCGCACCCCGGAACCCAAGATCTTCCGAACCCAGATGTGTGACCCTAAGCCTCTATTTTTATAATCTGACATATACCTGTCGCATCATTAAATCATCATGCTTGCATACATGTCATCTGATGAGTTGGGTTAAATAGTTGATTCACCTAAATTAAATATGGAGACCATACGCGGGCTTTTCTAGTCTCAAATTGTCTTCATTTAAATTTGTGTAGCGAACCGATGCCATGTTTTGCCTTGTTAAAACAACATTTAAATTGCGGGAGTTCTAAATAACTTGAACCGTGTAATTAATTATTGGGACCCCGGTTCCGCTTAATATTGCCTAATTGCACCGCATCTATGCCATGCCATGCATCATATCATAAGCATGCCGGATCTTCTGAGGTAATATTAAATATTGCATCCGGTGTTTCTTCTAGTGTTTGCTTCTTCGCGGATTAGGCCGATGAGTTGATGCGAGTATCGACAAGTTCTCCGGATATGAACCTTCGGCAGTGTTTTCCAGGCACGCATTCTCCCTCTTTCTACCTATTTTGCGTTTATAGTCTTTACTTCCTCCTGTTGATCTATTGCTATCCGTGTTGCGATGCTTTAGTTTCCGTGCACTATTTATACTCCTTGTAGCCCCTATATTGCCATGGACACATCCTATTGCCTAATATTTGATAGATAGTCGGCCTTGCGAGTCGTAGTTGCTTGCTTATGTGTTGCTTCGCGTCGTTGTCGTTCCACTATTGGCGGCAAGTTGGCACATGATAAATGGTGGAGATGCTTAATGGTGGAGATGATCATGACTTTAAATACATCTATTAAATTGCTGGGAATATATATAACTAATGCAGAAGCATCGGTGGGCAATAGATGTTATTTGGTTCTTCCAAGCTCACTTGTGTCCCGTAGGACCCCGAGTACTTGATACCTGTTCCTTGACTATCGCACTATCCGAATATGGGACCATGAATCCCCTTAGCCAGAGTTTGATTTATTCTTATTTCTTGGGGCCACAAAGTAGTTTGGGGCTTTATTACTATCCTGTACTTATGCCATGCTTTACTGCTTTATTTAAGATTGTGTGTGGAGCACCTGTACTGTTTTGGATGGTGCCACGTTTCCGCGGTATCGAAAAGCCCAGTTACACTTTCGGGTTCCCAGTCGTTTACAGCCGTCGTCACAAACCCTGGGTCCATTCCGGAGCCGGCCAACTTCGTTGCTGGTGGCTAAGTGTGGTGGCCCCCTGAAATATTTTATGAATCCTGTGATTGCTTTGTCGTGAAAGCCTCGTTGGGTTTTGATTTGGTTTTTCCGAGGTTGATCGTGTGTGTCTTGCTATTTGTGCATCCCTGCAGGGTAAATCTTTCTGAAAGTTGTGTCCGCGGTTATGGACGACTTGGAGCACAGTATCTCGATCATAGACAAGCATAACTAAAGTAGTGCTATAAATTTAACTTAATATGTGACTAGTAATCAGCTTCACTATTACAGAATGGATATTAAAAATGCCAACAACTGGTGGATCCGGGTTGTATCGTGGCCTGCTATACCTGCCTAGTAAGTATTGCAACTCCAATGGAATGTGATAAAAGTGCCAACAACTGTTGGGTTTTGGGATTCCCTAGGATAATTATATCTGACTAGTAAATGTTCCAACTACAACGGACTGGTAATTAAAACGGCCCACTACTTATGCTTCAGAACGACTCATGTTATCTATATCTGTTTAGTAAGCGCTGCAACTATAACGGAATGAGTAAAATTGCCAACCGTGTGAGTTCCTCGGTCTGACTTCCTCGTTTGGTATCGAGGGGGAAATACCAGGATGGGTATATTTGGTGTTAGTCTTAGGTTGGATCCAAATAGGTCTTTCTTATCCCTCTCTACTAGCCGCCAGTTTTACTGAGTCTCTATAGGTTGTTTAGTGCATGCTTTGCTGCCGCTTCAGTCCACCATACCTATGTAGGCGAGAGCCTCCGAATTGTAGACTCGCCGTGTACTAGCCTTAGTACTGACGCTCCTCTTTTTCCCTTCGCTCTTTGTCGGCACCCATTTTGTTTAGCAGGTACGAGTTCAGCGTCGTTAGCAGGGTTACCCTTCCGGCTTGGCCTAGGCAGGGTTATGGACGCCATTGGTTATTCTTCAGGGCTCTTAGCCCCATTTGCATCTTGTCCGTATTCAGACGTTGTAGCGTTTTCAAGGTGATTTGGATCTTTGTATTGTATATTTGTATTCTTAACTCGTTGAGTCACTGTTGTATATATATCTGTTCTGTGGGTCCCATCGAGGACTGTTGTGCAATGGTAGTACTTTGTTTTCCACCCGCACGAAAGTGCCTGGGGGGCGTCCTTGAATCGTTTCTATGCGGGTTTGGAAGAAAGGGCTAAAACTTGCATAGGGCTGATTCGAGGGTGTTACAGAGTGGTATCAGAGATCAGCAGTTACGATACCCCACTGGTCCAGCCTGTAGGATAACCTAGCTAACGGACGTTGTAGAGTGTCAAAACTATTTTGCAAAATCGGTTGGATAAATCTAATTAGGTCTGGTTTTACTCCTTACCCCTCTGCTATTCTCCTCTTATCTCTGCGTGTCTTGAATCTGCTCTCTTATCTTTCGTCGAGTCCAGGAATTCTCGTGGTTGGGTTTCCGTCGTACCTTCAGGGTTTCGCTTTCTCCTTTGGTAAAGGTGCTTCTACCTCCGGTCTTCGTGCTATCCGAGGAATCCTTCATCTGTTGGACTTCTCTTTGTTGCCTTCCGGTGGTTTCAACGCAACGACATCATCTACGCCAGATCCGATGCAGAGCGGCATCACTCTTTTGTTTCCGAACCTCGTTTGTCGAGATCTTCAGTCTAATTCCTAGAGTTGGTTGCATAATTCACCTATTCGTGTGCAGAGTAATGGTTTGGGTGCGCGATGGACTGATCACCATCCGACTACTCTTATCATTCGCTTTCGTATATCGAATCGGTGGATCCAGGAATTTTACTCTGTCCACGGAAGTTAGAGGTGGCTTTATTTGTTGATACCTTTACCTTCGCCTTTGTTCCCGGAGTGTTCTCTCGACGATCACGGATAACGACCTCTTGTTAGTGGTGTCGCGAGGATCTACATGAAGCGAGAAGATTCAGATCGCCGACCTTCTTCCTGGTACCATGAGGCGTATCTCGAGGGCGAGATCCCTTGTTAGTGGTGTCGAATTGTGGCATCCCGCTAAAACCACTACTAGAAAATCGCTGTGTTTTTGTGCATCGCATCATCATGACTGCATGCTCATGTCATCATGCCACATTGCATTTGAGCATCGTCATCATCCTGCATGGTTTTGCCTAAAACTATTTTCGCAAAGCCTATTTTTGTTTTCTGAATACCCCGTCTTTAATTTCAAAGCAAAAACCCGGGTCTCCGGAATATTTTGGTTTGCTAAAAACGGTTTGCAAAAGTCCCGTTTTAAATAAATAAAAGTTTAAGTTGTTTTTTTGGAGGCAGCCAGCCAGGCCCAAAGCCTAGCCGGCCACCTCCTTCCTAGCCTAAATCCTAACCCTAAGCTCTCCCCATCCGCCAGCCACCTACCCCCCTCCTCCCTCCAACTCCCTTTTCCAGCTGCTGCCTCCTGACTGCTGCTGCCGCCCACCACCTCCCACCTCCCCACCTGCCCACATCCCGAGCCGAGCCCACCCCGCGCCTGCCCGCACATTCCCGCCCACCTGCCTCGCATCCCCACCAACCCTCGCGTCCACCCCCGCGCCGCGACTCCCTCGGGATTTCGGCCCAGCCCCACCACGCGACGCCGTCCTCCTCTCCCTCCCCGCGCCCCTCACGCGTACCTGGCCCCACCTCGACGCTCCCCACCTACCACTAGCGACCGACACATCCCACCCGCGCGATCCTCTGCTCCCTTCCTCTGTTTCCTTCCCCAGAGCACCCACTGAGCCTGCCTGTCCCCGATGCCTCCTCGCCCCCACGTCCCGCTTCTGGCGCCGCCATGGCGAGCTGCTGCACCGCCGGCCCCTGCGAGAGCCACCTTGCCATGGGAGTCCCTTTGTCCAACCGCCATCGCTGCTTCCCACGAGCGCGCGTCGTCGTCGCCTGCGCGAGATCCCGCCTCGTCCGCTGTCGCCCTCCTCTCTAGCCCGCTTGGCGCCGCCACCATCCGCACGAGGCCGCGCATCCTCCTCGCCGCCGCATCTAGAAGCCCTCGACCTCGCCTCTAGGACAGCGCATGTCCTTGGCCCCGTCGCCCCCTGCAGAACTGGCTCCAGGACCGGCTCCAGGACCGCGTCCGTCGGCGACCTCGTCGACCATGGCCGTCTCCGCATCGCCTGACATCCACCTCCTCATCGCCAGACCGATCTTGACATCGGCGCCTCGCTGTCACCTCGACCTGCCTCCGGCCGTCCTCCGCCTTGACCACGTCTGCGCCGCCTTGCCCCGTTGCCCTGCTTCGCCTCTATCCGTGCACGACGACCACAAGCTGCACAAGGCCGGCGAGGTAGTACCAGCATCACATTGCCTCGCTGCTGCACACGCACATGAACAGGGGCACAACCACACCCTAGCCGCACACACCCATGTTCCCTATGGGATTATTGTTGCCCGTTGTCGCCAAGTCAAGACCTCCATGACTACGAGTTTTGGAAGAATGCTTCGATAATTTGTATGCATATTCGTCAAGATCTTCTATAGTCATCTTCGCCTGAAGACCACCGACACAATTTCCGGGACGACAAGAACTCCTTAACGGACCGCAAGACCATTCCCAGATCCGAAGACCGAACCCCACGACTCGACATGACCTTCTTCATGGACGCCGAGACCCTGGACGACAAGATCTTCTCGGACCTGAATACGCCGAGACCGCCATGTTCTCCTTTCGGAACCCGAAGACCCTGATCCCGAAGCCGAGAACCCCGACAAGTTCTTCCGAGTGCCAACAGCGCCGAGTGGAACCCCGAAGCCTCGATCCGAAGTCGAGACTGCAACGTGGAGACATCGCCGAGTTGTTCCAATGACCGCCAAGATCGCCGACATGGAACGCCAAGTTCTTCATCCCGGACGCCATGACCGTCTACACGGACCCGAAGACCACCGGCACCCGATCCAGTCAAGTTCGCCATCGACGGCAAGATCGACCGCTTGGAACCCAAGTTCTCCATCACGACACGACAAGTTCTCCATCGCGTATCCGAACCTTGTCGTTCCCGTCGAACCCTGAGACCCAGACCCGCACCCCAGAACCCAAGATCTTCCGAACCCAGATGTGTGACCCTAAGCCTCTATTTTTATAATATGACATATACCCGTCGCATCATTAAATCATCATGCTTGCATACATGTCATCTGGTGGGTTGGGTTAAATAGTCGATTCACCTAAATTAAATATGGAGACCATATGCGGGCTTTTCTAGTCTCATATTGTCTTCATTTAAATTTTTGTAGTGAACCGATGCCATGTTTTGCCTTGCTAAAACAACATTTAAATTGCGGGGGTTCTAAATAACTTGAACCGTGTAATTAATTATCGGGACCCCGGTTCCGCTTAATATTTCCTAATTGCACCGCATCTGTGCCATGCCATGCATCATATCATAAGCATGCTGGATCTTCTGACATAATATTAAATATTGCATCCGGTGTTTCTTCTAGTGTTTGCTTCTTCGCGGATTAGGCCAATGAGTTGATGCAACTATCGACAAGTTCTCTGGATATGAACCTTCCGCAGTGTTTTCCAGGCGAGCAGTCTCCCCCTTTCTACCTATTTTGCGTTTATAGTCTGTACTTCCTCCTGTTGATCTATTGCTATCCATGTTGCGATGCTTTAGTTTACGTGCACCATTTATACTCCTTGCAGCCCCTATATTGCCATGGACACATCCTATTGCCTGTTATTTGATAGATAGTCGGCCTTGCGAGTCGTAGTTGCTTGCCTATGTGTTGCTTCGTGTCGTTGTCGTTCCATTGTTGACGGCAAGTTGGCACATGATAAATGGTGGAGATGCTTAATGGTGGAGATGATCATGACTTTAAATACAACTATTAAATTGCTAGGAATATATATAACTAATGCAGATGCATCGGTGGGCAATAGATGTTATTTGGTTCTTCCACGCTCACTTGTGTCCCGTAGGACCCCGAGTACTTGATACCTGTTCATTGACTATCGCACTATCCGCATATGGGAGCATGAATCCCCTTAGCCAGAGCTTGATTCATTCTTATTTCTTGGGGACACAAAGTAGTTTGGGGATTTATTACTATCCTGTACTTATGCCATGCTTTACTGCTTTATTTAAGATTGTGCGTGGAGCACCTGTACTATTTTGGATCGTGCCACGTTTTCGCGGTATCGACAAGCCCAGTCACACTTTCAGGTTCCCAGTCATTTACAGCCGTCGTCACAAACCCTGGGTCTATTACGGAGCCGGCCAACTTCGTTGCGTTTAGCTTAGTGAGGTGGCCCCCTGAAATATTTTATGAATCCTGTGATTGCTTTGTCTTGAAAGCCTCGTTGGGTTTTGATTTGGTTTTTCCGAGGTTGATCGTGTGTGTGTTGCTATTTGTGCACCCCTGCAGGGTAAATCTTTCTGAAAGCCATGTCCGCGGTTATGGACGACTTCGAGCACAGTATCTCGATCATAGACAAGCATAACTAAAGTAGTGCTATAAATTTAACTTAATATGTGACTAGTAATCAGCTTCACTATAACGGAATGGATATTAAAAATGCCAACAACTAGTGGATCCGGGTTGTATCGTGTCCTGCTATACCTGCCTTGTAAGTATTGCAACTCCAATGGAATGTGATAAAAGTGCCAACAACTGTTGGGTTTTGGGATTCCCCAGGACAATTATATCTGACTAGTAAATGTTCCAACTACAACGGACTGGTAATTAAAACGGCCCACTACTTATGCTTCAGAACGACTCATGCTATCTATATCTGTTTAGTAAGCGTTGCAACTATAACGGAATGAGTAAAATTGCCAACCGTGTGAGTTCCTCGGTCTGACTTCCTCGTTAGGTCTTGAGGGGGAAATACCAGGATGGGTATGTTTTGTGTTAGTCTCAGGTTGGATCCGAATAGGTCTTTCTTATCCCTCTCTAATAGCCGCCAGTTTTACTGAGTCTCTATAGGTTGTTTAGTGCATGCTTCATTGCTGCTTCAGTCCACCATACCTATGTAGGCGAGAGCCGCCGAATTCTAGACTCGCCGTGTACTGGCCTCAGTACTGACGCTCCTCTTTTTCCCTTCGCCCTTTGTCGGCACCCCTTTTGTTTAGCAGGTACGAGTTCGACGTCGTTAGCAGGGTTACCCTTCCAGCTTGGCCTGGGCAGGGTTATGGACTCCATTGGTTATTCTTCAGGTCTCTTAGCCCCATTTGCATCTTGTCCATACTCGGACGCTGTAGCGTTTTCAAGGTGATTTGGATCTTTGTATTGTATATCTATATTCTTAACTCGTTGAGTCGTTGTTGTATATATATATGTTCTGTGGGTCCCATCGAGGACTGTTGTGAAATGGTATTACTTCGTTTTCCACCCGCACGAAAGTGCCTGGGGGGTGTCCTTGAATCGTTTCTATGCGGGTTTGGCGGAAAGGGCTAAAACTTGCATAGGGCCGATTCGAGGGTGTTACAGCCTGGCCGGACACTCTGGCCTGGATCAGCCGGACAGTCCGGCTGGGACTT
The DNA here is from genome assembly GCA_910589775.1 of Avena eriantha. NCBI lineage: Eukaryota > Viridiplantae > Streptophyta > Magnoliopsida > Poales > Poaceae > Avena > Avena eriantha. Next base: position 477,922,566 of record OU342741.1, read on the forward strand.
ATCCTTTGCACAGACCTGACCCAGGGAAGCTCTTTTTCCTTTATTGCACCATACATGGGACAGCAGGAATCTCCTGAAACATTTAACAGATGATTAAACTTATCCAAGTGTTGTCACCAAACATCAAAATAATAGTAAGGGCATAAATTCCCTTTCAATCTCCCCCTTTTTGGTGTTTGATGACTACCCAAGGATTTGCAAAAGGGATAGCTATAAATGTTCACAAGTGGAGAAATACAACCTATTGGGAGGCTCCCCCTAGATGTGTGACCAATTTTTGCTTTGCATTTGAATGCATGATCACACACCATAGGATTACATCCTCTCTAGATTTTGTAGCTAGCAATATATGACATGATATATAAACACAACTAGATCAATAAGCTAGGCATAGATATAACATAGTCACTTAACACAACCGGGTAGGCATGTCTCAACACACAACATAGAGTTCAACACAACAAAGTACTCAAAGAGTAGGATAAATATACGAAGCTTCAAAGAGGCAAATCGAAATAACGTGAAGCTCGTGTCCCATGCAAATCCTCGGAAGCAACCTAATAGGCTACTTCTCCCCCTTTGGCATCAAGACGCCAAAAAGGGAAAAGAGCACAACTAAAGCGCCCCAAAGCCAACTCTAGCCACTGTAGTCATTGTCGCCTCCTCCTCCTCATCCTCGTCCTCATCATCCTGATCCTCCTGAGTAGATGTAACATCCCAAAACTTTAATCAAAGGTTATTAAGATCCAAATCCTAAATATTAGGGTTAACAAAAACTTTTCCAATTGAAATTATTAAAGCATTCATATGTGTGTGCATTTAAATAGGAGTTGTTTTTGAATTTCCTTGTTAAAGTGATCCATTGCTTGTAAAATGATTCTTAGGTGAAATAAACATCATCTAGATCATTCCCAAAGAAAAACAAATCAAAATGAATAAAAGAAGTGAATGGTCATTTGTGCCATTTTAATCAACATGCCTACTTTGGCTATTCCTAGTACTCAAAACCTAATAGAAAAAAATGTGGATCTTTGCACCCCTTGCTAGTACATATAATGATGTACCAAGGCCCACTTTGTGATCTGCCAAAAACCTTCAAAAACTAAATTTATATGGCATTTGAAAATTGAACCTAGTTCATATGGGAAGACCCCACTATTTCAAAAACCACTCAAATGAGCTTTATTTTCAAAACCCAAACAATCACAGAGTCTCAAGCTTAGTACTAGCACACCCACCAAAAATATTTTCAAAATTCAAAAGTAAATTTCTTGCGGCCATTTCTACAAACACTTGGCAGGCAGAGATTACACCTAGTATTTAGCTCACTGTTTTCTACAGGGTTTTGCCCCATTTGATCTCCATTTACTCCCTCTGTCTCCAAATGATCTAACCAGGCCCTAAGCACCTCACCCCTTTGTCCCTAGCAGTAGTGCCATGCCTTCCCGAGCACCATGTTGCCGGCCTAACTTGCCATCGCCGCAGCAGACCGCCCATCTCTCTCTCACCATGTCTATGAGCTAGCCCTGACCTCAACGCCACTCCCTGTCCCCTCCCCGAGCACAGCCAAGTCATGGACCACCAGCAGCGCGCCGCGCCGAGAGTGTCTGCGCCATGCCGAGCACGCGCCAGAGCGCCGCGCCTGACACATGTGCACACGCCGCCCCCCCCGACCGTAGCCCGTGCTCACCGCTCCGCCACGATCCCAGGAACACCCTAGGCATGCCCGTTCGCCGCCAATCGCACCACAGCCACCGCACGCCGTGGAGACCGCCGCCTCTGCTGCTCAGAGCGTGAGCACCGCCCGACCATTTGCCACCACCCCTAAGCCCGCATTTAAGCCCTAGAGCACCACCAGGAGACCAGCCACCGTCCCCTACCTCGAGCCACTCCGCTAGCACGCTGTGCAGCCCTCGCCGGAGCCGCCCGCCCATCACTCTCGGTCGCCTCGTCGAGCTATAAATAGAGGCCACCCCAACACAATCCACTCAGACCATTCCACTCCCCTCACCTCACTAGTCCTTCCCCACCTCTAGCCAGAGCAGCACGAGCACTTGTTTGCCAGAATTTGGCCGGAGGAGCCCGCGGCAGAGGAGGAGAAGGTGACGTCGATTTTGTCCACCCCTGGAGCTGCCTCGACCACCCCTGAGCTCGCCGTCGTCCACCAGTTCGTTTGCCCCCATCGCCATCGTCGTTGGAGCCCTGGTACGCCCCCTGAGCACCCCCACTGAGCCGCTAGGGTTAGACCTCGCCGGTGACCTGTCCGTCGTCGACGACGAGCCCCAGCCATTGATCTTAGTTCTAATCTAGCGGCAAACATCGCCCCGTACCGCTTCGCGTGTTATGAGTCTTTGAGCGGTGGACCCCCTGTCAGCTGTGCCCCGCGCCGCGGAATGTCACTGGGTCGTCCCGTTAGCTTTCCCGCGCGACCCATTTAGTTTGAATTAGGATTTTTTCTATTTTAGTTTTAACTTAGTTCTGTCCCCTAGTTTGAAAATCAGTTCAGAGAGATTCACAAATCCAAATGGAGTGATTCCAATTTTGTTAGAAAGCTACTGAAAGGATCTACCCAAGCCCATTGGATTTAGAGTTAGAGATCTCTTGTAGTAAAAATAACAAGACATAAGCTTTTGCACATTCAAATATTTTTATAAAATCAACCATGATAGCTTTTGAGTTGACTCCAACTCTCAAAAATCACATTTCACCATACCTATCTGAGTATGTAATAATATTAGGGTTTACATGCAGTGACTTTGGACTAGTACCAAAATAATGCTATATAGGCATTTCTAGTCACTTTAAATCATTAAATAATGAATTTAACCAAAGTAATAGTGATCCAACCCTTAAATCACATTCCCACATGTTAGAATATGTGGTGATGACATGTGTCCACCTGATCCCATATTTTAAGTGGTGAATATTAAATCTTAGTTAGTTTTTCAATGAGTAGAAATTACTTTTCTAAAATAAAAAGAATGAAACTAGTTAATCAAACTTGTGATGGTTGTGATGATAATAGATCATCAAATGTGTGCCTTAGAGTTCTAATTAGACTAGTTAACTATTGTGTGGTGATTGTTTACTCCGTATGTATTTATAGACGATAGTACCGACCAAGCTTTCGAGGAGGAGGAGTTCTATCAAGAGGAGGAAGAAAACTTCAACCACTGCACTGCACAAGGCAAGCTACCATTAACAATGCAAGCTAACACTTGCAAGTATAATGCTTAACAAGCTAGGATTAATCTAGATGATTGAGCAAAGATGCTTTAGGCATGCTTTGGTTATACCACTTTGACTATTACTCACCCCAAGTGTTATTTTCCAAGCTTTAATTCCATTACTTTACCTAAGTCCTTTAATTGTTTTGAAGGTAGCATAAAGAGTATAAAACTTGACCTAGTTAGATAACTTTAGATGTCATTCTATGGCATGAGATTGATCCCATCATTTTCCACCTTAGTGAACACTCTTAGCTTAGTAGTTAGAGTAGATAAAAAACTTGAGTCACTTTAGATGGGAACACTTGGTGAAAATGAATTATGAAAACCTTAGAATGATGAGTCATTCTATTGAGAGGTTTTGACATGTGTTGAAAAACACAAATGGTTTATGATGGTGAAAATGTTGAGGCATGAGCCTTAACCCCTTTTACAAAACTGATGGTTGGATTCGGATGTGATACCATTCCAAATTTACCGTACAACCACAATACCTAAATTGGGTAAGGCTTAGCCGGAAGTTTATATGCATTAGTATTAGTTCCCTCGCAGGAGAGGTTTGAGCTGAGGCTACGTCTCAATGTTGTCCACCTATGTAGTGCCCAAGATGACAGATGGTCATGGTTGGGAGGCCATGCTCATTGGAGAGGTGCTTATACTAGGGTGTGTAAAGGAAAGGTTATGTTTGATTATCTGCATACTAAGTATGATGATTCAGGGTTATCCCTGACAGATGTATCAAATCTTGTGGTGAAAGTGTACCACTTCTGTAGAGTGTCAAACTATTCGAATAGCCACGTCCGCGGTTGTGGACAGTTGGAATGGCCATACTGTTTCGTTGTCAGATGTTTTCAAAATAGCTTGTGAAATGAATGATGAATCTTGACTTGGCCACAACAGGGTTGTGATTATGACACTAGCTTCCCAACTTAAGTGATTCTAGAACTTTATTTTATCTTTCTTTGCTTCAGAACTCAGTTTAGGTTTCAAACTTAACTTGATAGTTAAACTTAGAGTTAGCACTTTAACTTAGAACTATACTACTTGTTAGTGGTAGTTGGCGAGTACTTAAAGAGTACTCATGGCTTTTGTCCCTGGCTATTCTCATGGCCAGACTATGAAGGAGACTACCAAGATGATGGCCAGCAGGACGGCTATGATAGCTAGGACTATCTGCCTTCGTCAGCATTGCCTGTGCCCCTGAAGATGGACCCCACCGCTACACTTATCTTTTATTCCGCTGCTTGTTGTATTAAGACTGGATAATGAGATCCTTATTTGTGTAAGACCTTATCTATGGTTTGTAATGGATGATGTACTGTGATATCCAATCTGTTATGTCTCGCAAAAAATGATAATCCTGGGATTGCGAGGAATGACATAACAGGCATCTGGGATTAAAAATCCGGGTGTTGACAAGTTGGTATCAGAGCCATCCTGACCATTGGAGACCCTAGTTAGAATGGACGTCCAAACAAAAACTTAGTTTCAAAACCAAAGTGAGTATTTATGAAAAAACTATTTCCTCTCTTATCCTTTGGAATTCATTCTTTCTCAAAAATTCATGTTCCTCAAAATTCTTACCTTACTACTTAAAATTTGACACACTTGATCACTTCACTAACTTTCTCATCCTTAATTCTTGTAGATGGAGACTCAGTTTAGCAAGTTCTACCAATTGGGAAACGGAGGTCAGCTGATCTTCGAGAGGGATCTAGATTCACTGTCGGAGTTACTGGGGCGCCCACATCCGGAGTTTCTTGGAGCTCAACTTCTAGGACCCCCAGGAGGAGATTTACAGTGGCTAGTCACCACTGATCTTAGAGGAAGCATAGAAGCACCAACGTCCGGGAGAATCCAGTTCTCAGTGAGAGAGAACAACTGGCTAGATGGATTAGCCAGGGCTATGCATGAAGCTCTCGCACGTCTATGTGCCCTCAGCGTCAACCAAATCCAAGGAACCCGTTTTGCTCACTATGCAAGACGTGACTTCATGGGAATGCCGATGGAGATGCCAAGTCATCCAGAACTGAAGCGCCAAGTGGAGAACCTCGACTTCCTGTTGTACGATCGCTAGAGGGAATTGGACAATGCTAGGGAGTTCGCCAACCACAACCATGCCATCGCAGCCCAGAAGGCCCAGACTTTCTCACTGCTCGTCAAGGACCGTCAGTCTCTTCGCCTCCAGCGCGAGAAGAAGGATCGCACCATCGCCTGTCTTCGCAAGAAGGTGGCCGACCTCGAGAAGACCGTCAAGGAGCAGGAAGCTCAGCTTGCAGCAAAGGAGGAAGAAGAGGAAGGTGAAGACAACCAGGGAGACATGGATTCTTACCTCAGCAATGATGATGACTTTCTGGAGGAGGATGCCGTGGACTTCTACACTGACGATGAGGACTCCGACTTCATCGAAGACGAGTAGATGCACTAGAGCACTGTCGTAGCATGAGATGTATCGGTCCCACTTTATCGTAGCTTGCAGAATGGTTCTTAAAACCAAGTGTTTCCCTTGCTGTTGTGGTGTGTGTTTGTATCGTGTTCTTGTTTGCATGAATGAAATGGAGTTAGTTGCAAAACCTGAGTCAAACTCAAAGTTTTAGCCTTGAAACCAAAACCATGAACCTTTGAAATTTCCCTCTTACCCCTTTATCTACCTCAATCTTCAGATGACTCGTGGAATCCAAGGAGGGAGCAGCTCGCCGTAAGACCCAATGCTGTAGATTATGCAGATGTTAGTTGCAGACCATGAAGCAAGCAGGGCAGAGCGCCAGGCCAACTTAGCAACATTGCAGCAGATATCTCAGATGGCCCAAAACAACCAAGGGCATGGAAACCAGGATCACCATGGATCCAAACTCAAAAACTTTCAGAATACCAATCCCCCAATCTTTAACAAAGCTGAAAATCCATTAGATGCTGATGACTGGTTGCAGACAATGGAAAACAACTCAGAAGTTGCAGGAGTTGATGACAATGAGAAAGTTCTCTTCGCCACCCACTACTTGGCAGGAGATGCAAGAGCTTGTTGGACTAGTATCCGTAACATGAACCATGGTCAAGTGATGACATGGGAAGCCTTCAAAACCAAGTTCAGCCGCACCCACGTGCCGCAAGGTCTAGTCACCCGACTAAGGGATGAGTTTCGTGATTTGAAGCAAGGCAGAATGACTGTGGTGGAATACCGTGACAGATTCTTGTCGCTTGCAAGGTACGCCCCTGATGAGATCAACACAGAAGTCAAGAAGAAGGAGAGATTCTTGAACGGACTGCATGATGAGATGCAGACTGTCCTCGTCAACATCCGCTTCGAGGATCTCGAAGAGCTAGTTGACTCTGCCATTCAGATGGAAGGGAAGATTAATCAGGCAAACGACAACCGCAAGCGTCATATGATGCAGCAATCTGGATCCAGCAGTCACCAGAAGTACCGTCCCAACCCCTCACCAGGATATGCACCAAGGAACAATCGACCCCCAATGTCTCGCCCAAGCTACCCCAACCATAGCGGAGGCAATGTGAAGTCCGGAGGGAACAACCACAACTCCGCCAATGCCAACAACTTCAACCGTGCACCTCCCAAGAACAACAACAACACTGCACCCAGAACTGGCAGCAATGTTGTGCCCGTTGCAGCAAAAGACAAGTCCCAGATCACTTGTTTCGAGTGTGGAGTGAAGGGACACTATTCCAATGAGTTTCCCAAGAAGACTGCTGCCACTGCCAATGTGAATGCCCCAGCTCAACAACAACGTCGTGTTCAACCAGGGAGAAGATTTGCCCCAGGGAACCCTCACCACCGCAACGGTCGTCTCTTCCACATGAACGCAGAAGAAGCCCAGGAAGCGCCAGATGTAGTGCTGGGTATGTTTTTTGTCAACTCAGTTTTAGCCAGAGTATTGTTTGATTCGGGAGCATCGCATTCATTTTTCACCGAAAAATTTGCATGCACTAGTAAGATTCACCCAACCAACCTGAAGCATGTCATGATAGTTCAAATCCCCAGTTCAACCACCAAAGCTAGAAAAATTTGCAAAGCTATGCCTATCAGAATACATGGGATAGATTTTTATGCCAACCTAATTATACTTGGAACCAAAGGATTGGAAGTAGTACTAGGTATAGACTAGATGTCAAGGCATAAAGGACTGATAGACTGTGCTAAGAAAGCCATCACCATGACCAGTAGCTCTAGACTCACATTAGAGCATATATCTGAAACCTTACCCCGTCAATTCAAGTGCAAAAAGAGTGTAGCCCTGCCCACCATAGACCAAGTCAGAGTAGTTTGTGAATACCCCGACGTATTCCCAGATGAATTGCCAGGTATGCCCCCAGATAGGGATATTGAGTTCATTGTTGAACTAATCCCTGGAACAGGACCCATAGCCTAGAGACCCTATAGCATGAACCCCTCAGAATTAGTGGAACTGAAGAAGCAGTTGGATGCCATGTTAGCAAAAGGCTTGATTCAACCAAGCGCATCGCCATGGAGATCACCAGTGTTATTCGTCGACAAGAAAGATGGAGGCAACCGTTTGTGCACAGATTACAGAAAGTTGAATGACGTCACCATCAAGAACAAGTACCCCTTGCCAAAGATAGAGGATCTATTTGATCAGTTGACTGGAGCCCAGGTATTCTAAAAGATTGATCTTAGGACTGGTTATCACCAACTTAAGGTTCGTGCAACGGATATTCCAAAGATTGCCTTTACTACTCGCTATGGTTTATACTAGTATATGGTTATGTCTTTTGGATTAACCAATGCCCCTGCTTATTTCATGAATCTCATGAATAAGATCTTTATGAATTTCCTAGATATTTGTAGTTGTGTTTATCGACGACATCCTTATCTACTCCAAGTTAGAAGAAGAGCATGAGCAACATCTGAGAATCATCCTAGAAACCCTGAGAGAGCATCAGTTATATGCCAAGTTTAGCAAGTGTGAGTTCTGGCTGAAGGAAGTAGGATTCCTAGGAAATATTGTGTCTGCCAGAGGAGTCTCTGTTGATCCCGCCAAGATCAAAGATGTCGAAGAATAGGAAGCTCCAACCACTCAAACCCAAGTCCGTGCCTTTCTCGGATTAGCGGGATACTACCGCAAGTTCGTAGAAGGATTCTCGAGCATCGCCAGACCCATGACCCAATTGTTGAAGAAGGACAAGAAGTTTGAATGGACAGACAAATGTGAAGCCAGTTTCCAGGAGCTGAAGAAGAGGTTGATATCAGCCCCAATATTGATCATGCCAGACATCAAGAAGCTATTTGGTGTATATTGTGATGCATCCAAGATTGGTCTCGGATGTGTGTTGATGCAAGAAGGAAAAGTCATCACATATCTGTCTCGACAACTAAAGCAGCATGAGCAGAACTATCCGACCCATGATCTTGAATTAGCAGCCGTAGTTTTGGAAGTGAAGAAAGGCGTCATTATCTGATGGGTAATCGCTGTGAGATTTACTCGGATCACAAGAGCTTGAAGTATATTTTCACTTAGAAGGAGCTGAATAGAGGCAAAGGAGATGGATAGAGTTAATCAAGGATTATGACCTTGACATTCACTATCACCCCGGCAAGGCCAATGTGGTAGAGGATGCTCTTAGCAGATTGCCGTGTAGGCTTAACACCATGATCAAGGAGAAGCAGCCAAGTTTGTATGAGGAGTTGGAGCAGTTCAGAACTGATTTAGTTATCAAAGGATTCTTAGCTAGCATTGAACTTCAACCCACTTTGATTTGCCAAATCAAGGAAGCCCAGAAGGGAAATGAAAGTATCAACGGAACCAAACATCATATTGGTACAGGAAAGGTACCTGGATTCACTGAAGACGAAGAAGGAGTGTTGTGGTACAAAGGACGTATCTGTGTGCTAGCAGATTCGGAGCTGAAGCAGGTTATCATGCAGGAAGCTCATGATACTCTTTATTCTATCCACCCTGGAGGAATGAAGATGTATCAAGATTTGAAGGAGCAATTTTGGTGGCACCAGATGAAGAGATAAATAGGGAGCTACATCGCCAAGTGTGACATCTGTCAAAGAGTCAAAGCAGAGCATCAGAGACCCGCAGGACTGTTGCAACCCTTGCAGTTTCAAGAATGGAAATGGGATTCTGTCGGAATAGACTTTATCACTGGTTTGCCTACTTCTAGTAGGGGAAATGATGCAATCTGAGTCATAGTTGATAGACTGTCCAAGGTAGCCCACTTCATATCTATCAAGACCACCTACCAGAGTTCGAAGCTAGCAGAACTGTATATTGCTAGGATTGTTAGTCTGCATGGAAACCCCAAGACCATAGTATCAGATTGAGGAACCCAGTTTACCTCGAGATTTTGGTAGAAAGTCCAGGAAGGATTAGGCACCAAGTTGAATTTCAGCACAACTTATCACCCGCAAACGAATGGACAGACTGAGAGAGTCAACCAGATCCTAGAGGATATGTTAAGAGCTTGTGTGTTAGAATACGGATCAAAATGGGAAGACTACTTGCCTTTCGCAGAGTTCTCATATAACAACAGTTATCAGGCTAGTTTACAGATGGCACCATTTGAATTCCTATACGGAAGAAAGTGTCGTACCCCTTTGAATTGGTCGCAAGTAGGAGAGAGTCACATCTTTGGACCCGACATTCTCCGAGAAGCCGAAGAGAAGGTTGACAAAGTCCGTGAGCACCTCAAGACCGCCCAGTCCAGATAGAAGAGTTATGCTGACAAGAGAAGGAGAGACCTGACTTTTAATGTCGGAGAATTTCTATATCTCAAGGTTTCGCCATTGAAGGGAACACAATGCTTTAGTCTGAAAGGAAAGTTAGCCCCCAGATATATCGGGCCCTTCAAGATTCTGAACCGCTGAGGAGAAGTATCGTATCAACTAGAACTACTTGAAGAGATGTCAGCCATCCACAATGTGTTCCATATCTCGTTACTTCGCAAATGCCTGGAAGTGCCGAAGAAGACTGAAGTTTTCAAGAACATCGATCATCGAGCCGTTGAGATCAACAATGACCTGACATATCGTGAAGTGCCCATTCGTATCCTAGAGGAAGCTTACAGAACCACCAGAACCAGGAGTATCAAGTGTCTCAATATTCAATGGAGCAACCATACCGAGGAGGAAGCCACTTGGGAGCGAGAAGATTACATTAGGACAGAGTTCCCAGATCCCTTTAGTTCCTAGTTTTCTTTGTAAATCTCGGGACGAGATTTTGTTTAAGGGGGGAAGGTTTGTAACATCCCAAAACTTTAATCAAAGGTTATTAAGATCCAAATCCTAAAAATTAGGGTTAACAAAAACTTTTCCAATTGAAATTATTAAAGCATTCAAATGTGTGTGCATTTAAATAGGAGTTGTTTTTGAATTGCCTTGTTTAAGTGATCCATTGCTTGTAAAATGATTCTTAGGTGAAATAAACATCATCTAGATCATTCCCAAACAAATCCCAAAGAAAAACAAATCAAAATGAATAAAATAAGTGAATGGTCTTTTGGGCCATTTTAATCAACATGCCTACTTTGGCCCACTTTGTGATCTGCCAAAAACCTTCAAACACTAAATTTAAATGGCATTTGAAAATTGAACCTAGTTCATATGGGAAGATCCCACTATTTCAAAAACCACTCAAATGAGCTTTATTTTCAAAACCCAAACAACCACAGAGTCTCAAGCTGAGTACTAGCACACCCACCAAAAATCTTTTCAAAATTCAAAAGTAAATTTCTTGCGGCCATTTCTACAAACACTTGTCACGCAGAGATTACACCTAGTATTTAGCTCACTGTTTTCTATAGGGTTTTGCCCCCATTTGATCTCCATTTACTCCCTCTATCTCCAAATGATCTAACCAGGCCCTAAGCACCTGACCCCTTTGTCCCTAGCAGCAGTGCCATGCCACCCCGAGCACCATGTCGCCGGCCTAACTTGCCATCGCCGCAGCAGACCGCCCCTCTCTCTCTTGCCATGTCTATGAGCTAGCGTAGACCTCACCGCCACTCTCTGTCCCCTCCCCAAGCACAGCCAAGCCGTGGGACACCAACAACACGCCGCACCCAGAGTGTCTGCGCCATGCCGAGCACGCGCCAGAGCACCGCGCCCGACACGCGTGTACACGCCGCCCCCGACCGTAGCCCGTGCTCACCGCTCCGCCACGATCCCAGGAACACCCCAGACATGCCCGTTCGCCGCCAATCGCACCACAACCACCGCACGCCGTGGAGACCGCTGCCTCTGCCGCTCAGAGCGTGAGCACCACCCGACCATTTGCCACTGCCCCTAAGCCCGCATTTAAGCCATAGAGCACTGCCAGGGGACCAGCCACCGTCCCTTACCTCGAGCCACGCCGCTAGCATGTTGTGCAGCCCTCGCTGGAGCCCCCGCCCATCACTCTCGGTCGCCTCGTCGAGCTATAAATAGAGGCCACCCCAACACAATCCACTCACACCATTCCACTCCCCTCACCTCACTGGTCCTTCCCCACCTCTAGCCGGAGCAGCGCGAGCACTTGTTTGCCGGAAATTGGCCGGAGGATCCCCCGGCAGAGGAGGAGAAGGCGACGTCGATTTTGTCCACCCCTGGAGCTGCCTCGACCACCCCTGAGCTCGCCGTCATCCACCAATTCGTTTGCCCCCATCGCTGTCGTTGCTGGAGCCCTGGTACGCCCCCTGAGCACCCCCACCGAGCCGCTAGGGTTAGACATCGTCGGCGACCTGCCCGTTGTCGACGACGAGCCCCAGCCGTTGATCTTAGTTCTAATCTAACGACCCACATCGCCCCGTACCGCTTTGCGTGTTATGAGCCTCTGGCCGGTGGACCCCCCTGTCAGTTGTGCCCCGCGCTGTGGAATGTCACTGGGCCGGCCCGTTAGCTTTCCCGCGTGACCCATTTAGTTTGAATTAGGATTTTTTTATTTTAGTTTAAACTTAGTTCTGTCCCCTAGTTTGAAAATTAATTCAGAGAGATTTACAAATCCAAATGGAGTGATTCCGATTTTGTTAGAAAGCTACTGAAAGGATCTACCCGAGCCCATTGGATTTAATTCAATTAGAGTTAGAGATCTCTCGTAGTAAAAATAATAAGACATAAGCTTTTGCACATTAAAACATTTTTATAAAATCAACCATGATAGCTTTTGAGTTGATTCCAACTCTCAAAAATCACATTTCACCATACCTACCTGAATATGTAATAATATTAGGGTTTACATGCAGTGAGTTTGGACTACTACCAAAATAATGCTATATAGGTATTTCTAGTCACTTTAAATCATTAAATAATGAACTTAAACCAAAGTAATTGTGATCCAACCCTGAAATCACATTCCCACATGTTAGAATATGTGGTGATGACATGTGTCCACCTGATCCCATATTTTAAGTGGTGAATATTAAATCTTAGTTAATTTTTCAATGAGTAGAAATTACTTTTCTAAAATAAAAAGAATGAAACTAGTTAATAAAACTTGTGATGCTTTTGATGATAATAGATCATCAAATGTGTGCCTTAGAGTGCTAATTAGACTAGTTAAGTATTGTTTGGTGATTGTGTACTCCGTATGTATTTATAGACGATAGTACCGACCAAGCTTTCGAGGAGGAGGAGTTCTATCAAGAGGAGGAAGAAAACTTCAACCACTGCACTGCATAAGGCAAGCTACCATTAACAATGCAAGCTAACACTTGCAAGTATAATGCTTAACAAGCTAGGATTAAGCTAGATGATTGAGCAAAGATGCTTTAGGCATGCTTTGGTTATACCACTTTGACTATTACTCACCCCAAGTATTATTTTCCAAGCTTTAATTCCTTTACTTTATCTAAGTCCTTTGATTGTTTTGAAGGTAGCATAAAGAGTATAAAACTTGACCTAGTTAGATAACTTTAGATGTCATTCTATGGCATGAGATTGATCCCATCATTTTCCACCTTAGTGAACACTCTTAGCTTAGTAGTTAGAGTAGATAAAAAACTTGAGTCACTTTAGATGGGAACACTTGGTGAAAATGAATTATGAAAACCTTAGAATGATGAGTCATTCTATTGAGAGGTTTTCACATGTGTTGAAAAACACAAATGGTTTATGATGGTGAAAATGTTGAGGCATGAGTCTTAACCCCTTTTACAAAACTAATGGTTGGATTCAGATGCGATACCATTCCAAATTTACCGTACAACCACAATACCTGAATAGGGTAAAGCTTAGCCGGAAGTTTATATGCATTAGTATTAGTTCCCTCGCGAGAGAGGTTTGAGCTGAGGCTACCTCTCAATGTTGTCCACCTATGCAATGCCCAAGATGACAGATGGTCATGGTTGGGAGGCCATGCTCATAGGAGAGGTGCTTATACTAGGGTGTGTAAAGGAAAGGTTATGTTTGATTATCTGCATACTAAGTATGATGATTCAGGGTTATCCCTGATAGATGTATTGAATCTTGTGGTGAAAGTGTACCACCTCTACCGAGTGTCAAACTATTCGAATAGCCGCGTCCGTGGTTATGGACAGTTGGAATGGCCATACTGTTTCGTTGTTAGATGTTTTCAAAATAGCTTGTGAAATGAATGATGAATCTTGACTTGACCACAACAGGGTTGTGATTATGACACTAGCTTCCGAACTTAAGTGATTCTAGAACTTTATTTTATCTTTCTTTGCTTCATAACTCAGATTAGGTTTCAAACTTAACTTGATAGTTAAACTTAGAGTTAGCACTTTAACTTAGAACTATACTACTTTTTAGTGGTAGTTGGTGAGTACTTAAAGAGTACTCATGACTTTTGTCCCTGGCTATTCTCATGGCCAGACTATGAAGGAGACTACCAAGATGATGGCTAGCAGGACGGCTATGATAACTAGGACTATCTGCCTTCATCAGCATTGCCTGTGCCCCTAAAGATGGACCCCACCGCTACACTTATCTTTTATTCCGATGCTTGTTGTATTAAGACTAGATCATGAGATCCTTATTTGTGTAAGACCTTATGTATGGTTTGTAATGGATGATGTACTGTGATATCCAATCTGTTATGTCTCGCAAAAATGGTAATCCTAGGATTGCGAGGAATGACATAACAGGCATCTGGGATTAAAAATCCGGGTGTTGACAGTAGAGCTCTGGCCGTGAGGGCGAGAAGAAGAAGATACATCCTCAAACATGGACCAATCCACACGACCTTGACTCTAGTGACCATAGGAGAGTGTGCCATCAGACGACTGCTGCTGAGAGGGATCAACATCCATAGGCTGGTTGATCCGCTTGAGCTCCTTCATCATGTTCCTGTTCGCCTTGTATGCATCGTACTGACTATGGCGAATGTCAATGTTCTGACATAGAAGAAGCTTCTTCCACTAGAAGGCCTTCTTCACCTTCTTGTGCACTTCCTCCTTGGAGGTGGTGAAGTGGTATGCATTGCTGGCATGCTTCATATCCTGAGCAGGGGTGTAGCCACGAGGTGCCTTGGAGATAGGGGCACCCTTTCTGTCAGTGATGCACTTGTACATATCCTGATAGGTGAAGTCCATGACATCTATGGTGCCACCTGGGTGAGCTGGACCGCGAACATACACAGAGTGGGCATGGGCCATAAGATTGATCTCAGCACCCCGCATCTCATCCTTGTTGCCCGCCTTGGGAGTGAGAGTGTGGCGGAACATGCGGAGCAGGATGTTGTAAATGAACTTGATATTGATGGTTTGGCCAACCACACCATTCTGAGAGTAGATAGGAGCCACAAGCTGTTTGCCATACGCCTGACCATGCACATGCATCCGGTGACCACTGTGAGCATTGGGGTTGAAAGGCACACCAAGGATATGGGCAAACTGAGCCATGCTAGAGCGACATCTTGTAGTGCCAGAAATCCACTCAAGGGGAACATCAGGAGTGTCCCCAAATACCACCGTTGCATAGAACTGCTGGATCAACTCAATGTTGTAATCCTCTCTTGTTTGTAAGATGGTGTGTAGTTCCATCTTCTCAGTCACCCATAGAGCATCCTCGAAGTACCTGTGTGCCTGGAGCTTCGGAATATCCAACCACTTCATAGGGCACATTGGAGTCCTGAAAGCAGAAAACACCTCAGATAAGAGCAAGGCCTGCTCTTTCCTCAAGAAGCGAGGATCCTCAGAAGTGCACTTCAGAGAATAGAATGGCTAGACACGCATCTCCACAAACTCTTCGGTGCCCAAATATGCCAAAGTGGTCAAAGATTCAAATTTCATGCGCTTCACTTCATCCCTCTTTAGTTTTCTGACTTTCTCCTGCTTTGCTGCAACACGGTCGCGAGCAGCCTGCCTGACCATGGAAGGATCCATATGAACCTCATTCTATTCATCATGGTACCGGCGAGGACGGGCTTTCTGAGCGGCCCTAGAGCGATGAGGACCGGAGCTACGTATGAATTCAGAGTAGAGAGATAACAGCAGGGTAAGCACATTTGTCCAGGAGGAGACAACACATAGCAGTAGTGGTAGGACTACCAGATAAAAAACATACCGAGGAAACCCGGACTGTCCGGCAAAATTGAGCCGGAGACTCCGCTAGGGGTAGACAGACTGGTGGCCGGAGTGTCCGCCTTGTACTCACTGGACTGTCCGGCGGGAGATCTGGTGATTTTTTGGGCAGTGCGAAAGTACTCAATCGAAGTGGATCGGGATTGCTAGGACTACTGCTAAGACGCCATATGCATGTAGTGATGAATCCATGGATCAAAATAGGTCATTGCCTCCAAAAAAGCATCTAGAGGAAACCCTAGAGATGTAGAAAAGGGGGAGGCAAGTACCAGGATCCATGGGGGCCTTCACTGGAGGGGAATGGGTCCCAGCGGCAAAGGGATGACAATGGCCGGCAGCAACGGTCGAATCCGGGGTGGAGAAGCCCTCTCGGTGAAGATCCTGGTCGAGGGCAGCAGGGTGTGGAGAGAAGAGAGTCTGGGGAAGAAGGAGGACTGAACCGTCCACTTCCTCCCGACCCCTTTTACTGGACTGAAACTGTTGGGGCCGGACTGTCCAGGCAAAATTAGCCGGAGTGTCCGGCCCGACCAGAGTGTCCGGCCTGTATCAAGCGGAGTGTCCGGTCATGCCGGACTCTCCGATTAGTACAGGGCGGACATTCCGGTCCCTACGACCAAAAAAGCTCCAGGTATAATATTTGGACAAGTGTGTGGCAAGAGGAGCATGTTTAGGGATGAGTATAGGCCTAGGATTCAGAAGATGTAATGTGAAAAACCAAACGACCATAGATAGTAAAAAGATGGCAAATTAAGATCCAAACCACACAAGTCAAGAACCAACTCTTCAAATATGAAGAGGGCGGTGGCGGAGGCCACCATGTAAGAGATTGTGGTATGACACCGCGAAGAATTATCCTTGGGTCCATTACCACTACTCATCAATGAAGCTCACATATCACTAAATGATATTAAGAGGATTGAATTTCTTAATGTTGGCATTATGGGGGGAGGGATAGTCCAATGTATTAGAACCGCACTTCCCCTATCTCCATGCCTGCACCTAAACCAAATAAGAGGCAAGATATAGGTGAGTATGCAAGGTGATCAAGTCAAGCTCCTAGAATCTACGATATTTAGTTCATTCCTCAAATAACAAAACCTCTCTTCATCAAGTGGCTTCGTGAAAATGTCGGCAAGTTGGTCTTTGGTTGATACATAGGATAGCTCAATATCACCCTGAGCAACATGATCTCTAATGAAGTGATGACGAATCTCAGTATGCTTTGTCCTTGTATGATCTACTAGGTTATATGCAATCTTGATGGCACTCTCATTATCACATAGAAGAGGCACTTTGTCACAATGGACACCGTATTCCTTTAAAGTTTGCCTCATCCATAGCAATTGTGTACAAGCACTAGCAGCTGCCACATACTCGGCTTCGGCGGTGGA
The DNA here is from genome assembly GCA_910589775.1 of Avena eriantha. NCBI lineage: Eukaryota > Viridiplantae > Streptophyta > Magnoliopsida > Poales > Poaceae > Avena > Avena eriantha. Next base: position 477,939,685 of record OU342741.1, read on the forward strand.
AAAGATATACAAATTTTCTTCTTAGAAGACCAACACACCAAGGACCTCCCAAGGAATTGACAAGCCCCGGAGGTTGATTTCCTATCATCCTTGTCACCATCCCAATCCAAATCCATGTACCCACAAAGAGAGAAAGTTGAGCCCCTAGGATACCAAATACCATAGTTTGGGGTATGAACCAAATATCGAAAGATTCTCTTGACTGCCATCAAATGGCTTTCTTTAGGAGCCGCTTGATATCTTGCACACACTCCTACACTCAACACAATATCAGGTCTAGATGCACAAAGGTAAAGCAAAGAGCCAATCATGGACCGGTATACCTTTTGATCCACATCTTTACCTTTTGGGTTTAGTTCAAGATGAGTCTTTGTTGCCATAGGAGTGGGAGCTCCATTGAGGTATTTCATGTTGAATATTTTGAGCATATCTTGAGTATACTTGGCTTGGTTGAAGAATGTAGCTCCTCTCACTTGCTTGATCTCAAAACCAAGAAATACTCTCAATTCTCCCATCATAGACATCCTGAACCTGTCAGTCATAAGCTTAGAGAATTCATCTTAAAAGATTTGTTAGATGAGACAAAGATAATATCATCTACATAAATTTGGCATACAAAAAGTTCCCCATTAACCCTCTTGGTAAAAAGAGTGGGATCGATTTTCCCAACCTCAAACCCACGATCTAACAACAACTCTCTAAGGTGCTCATACCACGTGCGTGGGGCTTGCTTGAGCCCATAGAGTTCCTTATCGACTTTGTAGACGTGGTTTGGAAAGTTGGGATCCTCAAATCCTGGGGGGTGTTTCACAAATACCAACTCATGCAATGGACCATTAAGAAATGCACTTTCTACATCCATTTGTTGTAGTTTAAATTTATGATGTGCCGCATAAGAAAGAAGGATACAGATGGACTCAAGGCGAGCCACGGGTGCATAAGTCTCTCCATAATCAATGCCTTCAATTTGAGAGAACCCTTGTGCAACCAATCTTGCCTTGTTCTTTTCACAATTCCATGCTCATCTTGCTTGTTCTTGAAAATCCACTTGGTGGCTATAACATTGCGGCAATCTTTTGGCTTTTCCACTAACTTCCATACTTTGTTTCTCTCAATGTTGTTGAGCTCTTTGTGCATTGCATCCAACCAATCCAAATCTTCAAGAGCTTCCCATACTTTCTTTGGTTCCACCATGGAAATGTGTGCTTAGTGCTCACCAAAGTTCTTGAGTTGAGCTCAAGTAGATATCCCTCTTCTTAGATCTCCTACCACATTCTCAAGAGTGTGGTCTCTTAATTCCAATATTCTATCCATTCTAGCTTGGCGACGAGTTTCGATCTCCTTGTTGTTTCTTGGGGGGATCACTTCATCATTTTGGTCCTCGTCTTGACCATTAACTCGACCTTGATCATCATTGGAAATATGCTCTTCTAAAGGAGGCAAAGATTGACCTTGGTCTTGATCAAGCCCATGACTGGCCAGGTATTTAGCTGTTCTTATGGCAGTCTGTATAGATCTTGCTTGTGTAATGGCCTTAGCACCACTAGACATCCTGGCAAACAGAGACTTAATCACCTCTTGGCTGGAAGCATCTTCTTGATCAGTAGGTTGAGGGTCCACAACTTGTCTTTGGCATGGGTCGTTGTCCACCTCGATAGTAGCTTGTTGAAGTTGTGAAGATGTGGGCTCCACTTGAGTAGAGCATAGTTCTTCTCGATCCACCATAAGGGGTTCCTCAATAGGGCGGATGAAACCCGAACCCATTCTTCCTATGGCATCCTGAGGAATTTCATCATCTACATCACAAACATCAACACGCCCCGCTTGGGGACCATCATATTCTTCAAACACCACACTACAAGATTCTATGACAATTCCTAAGAGCTTGTCATAGATTCTATAAGTGTGGGATTCGAGACCATAACCAACAAAAATACCCTCTAATGCTTTGGAATCAAACTTTGATAAATGAATGCCCTTAATGCGATAGAAGCAGTTACAACCGAATACCCGGAAGTAAGAAACATTAGGCTTGTTACCGGTAAGGATTTCATATGGAGTCTTGATCAATTGTTTGCGGAGGTAGAGACGGTTTGATGCATGGCATGCGATGGAGATAGCTTCGGCCCAAAAATTGTATGGAGATTTCAATTCCATCAACATAGTCCTTGCCATGTCAATGAGAGTCCGGTCCTTCCTCTCAGCTACACCATTTTATTGAGGGGTATATGCAGCGGAATATTGATGTTTTATTTCCTCATCACTAAGAAATCCATTTAATGTGTATTTCTTGAACTCGGTACCATTGTCACTTCTAATTGTTAATACTGGGACATTGTGTTGACGTTGAGCCATGTTGATGAAGTCAATGAAGTTCTCTTGGGTCTCACTTTTTAACTTGAAGAAATATACCCAAGTGTATCTTGAGTAGTCATCAACAATCACCAAACAATATTTCTTTCCACCAAGACTCGCATAAGACGGAGGACCAAAGAGATCCACATGAAGGAGCTCCAAGATCCTCTTGGACTTGATGTAGTTCTTTGGCTTGTGGGGAGAATCATGCATCTTTCCTTCAACACATGCCCTGCAAACACGATATTTGGCAAAGCAAACATTTTCTGTTAGTCCAACAATATGACCATCCTTGTGGAGGCTTTGCAAAGTTCTCATGTTGACATGGGCTAAACGGCGATGCCATAGCCAACCCACAATGGCCTTTCCGAATAGGCACATCGGACTTGTAGTGGTTTTCCCCGAAACGTCCACCACATACAAGTCCTCCTCAACGTACCCAACGAAAGCAACCTTTAGAGACTTGCTCCACAAGAGGATCACAATATCAGCATCAATTTAGACAGCAAAACCCATCTTTCCTAGAGCATGGACTGAAAGTAAATTATAGCCAAGGGTCTCAACAAGCATGACGTCCACGAGAGTGATATCGTGAGTAAATTTAGACTTTGATTTGTTGGCATATGTCACAGATATTTGATCAACATTTGGTCTCAACTCCTTGACCCTAGAAGCACTTCCGTTCATATGACTTGTGCATCCACTATCGAGCACCCATTTTGACCCTCCAGAAGCATAGGTCTACGAAAGATCAAACTAGTTTTTAGGTACCCATTTTTCAATGGGTCCTCTTTTGTTAGCAACAAGGGTCTTGGGAACCCAAATAGACCATGCAATATAACCATCAAATGGGCCAACATATTGTGCATACACATCACCATAATAATCACGCATTACGACATAGTGAGGGTTAGCACTACCCGCAAAATCATCATGAGACATAGTTTTGCCACTTGTGGTCTTACTTCCCACAATGACCTTGTTCTTTTCTTGGGCGGGCTTGGCCTTCTTCTTCTTGTTGTTCTTTTTCTTCTTGGATTTAGAGACAAAGCCCATGCCCCCTTTTTCACCATTTGACCTTTGCTTTTTTAAGAGGTCATCAATAGACTTGTTTCCTTTGGGAAAGGCGGTCTTATCTAGCTCCCCCTTCAACCTAGCATGTTCTTCAAGAGTATTTGTACAACTAGCAGGAGCGTATGTACTAGGTGAGGGAGTATTGATCAATTGAGTTTGAAGCTTTTCACGAGACTTTGTGAGAAACAAGAGTTCACTTTCCAAGGCCTTGTGAGCCTTGTCAAGTGTCCTAAAGTCCTCGGCAAGTTTTTCATGAACAACATCAAACTCAATCTTATCCTTTTTAGCCTTTTTGTATTTAGCAATAGCATGATCACGTTCCTTGATGAGTTTATTAATAATGAGATCATTAGCTTCATCAAGGCCCTCTAGTTTAGTTTCAAGAGATATTCTAGTTTCTTGTTCTTCTTCTAGAGCATTATTAAGACCTTCTACCTCAATCATGTGCTCTCTTCCTAATTGGCATCTCTCATCTAGAAGTTCTTGTGTGTGTGAAAGTTGATTTAGGAGGTCCACAACATGTTTATTGTGTTCCCCTTGCAAGTTATTCATGAACACATCAAAAGCAACTAATTCCTTTTTGACCTCAAGAGATAACTCATCATCAAAATCATCACTGATTAAGAAAGTGGAGTGTGATGATGACAATACCTCCGTTCGTCTTGCCATAAGGCAAGTGGCGTTCTTGTTGGAGATATTCTCCTTTGGAGAGTCGAAGAGTGAGAATGAAGGAGTAGAGGTAGTGGCAAGAGCCGCCACACCACTTGGTGTATCCTCTTCTTCCTCTTCATCATCATCATCGGAGGAGTAATCTTCATGTGTGATCAAGACAATTTCTCCCGGCTTCTTGTTGGTTCGGTTCCTTTTGATGAACGGTTTCTTGTAGGGAGCTTTGGAGGTCTTCTTCAACACAAGTTTACCCCCATGGTCTTCTCTTTTCTCATAGGGACAAGCCGCAACAAAGTGATAGCGGTCACCACAATTGAACCAAGTTCTCAACTTGGACCCATTGTCTCTTCTCCCATTGGGGTTGCTTCTTCGTTGCATTTCCATCTTGGCCTTGGCGGGATGTTTCCAAAAGTTTCTTGCATAGAAGGCCATGTATTCGCCATGAGTAATCTTGACATCATCGGGGTGGCTCATTGAAGGTCCCTCATCACTTCCTTCATCTTCATCATACTCCACAACCTTGGCCTTCAAGGCAAGGTTGACACCACTACTCATTCCAATGGCTTGGCATTCTTGGCAGCAACCTTGAAGGCGGCCATCTCTTGCATGACTTCATTGGAGGTCATGAGATGGTAGTTGTGTCTTCCTTGGAGACTCTTCAAGTCAGTAGGCTCGAAAGGCATGAGTGCACTCACATACTTCCTCTTGATCCAAGCATCATCAATGTGAGAGGCGCCAACATTCCTGAAAGCGGTGGCTGTGGATTTGAGTCTTTGATACATGTCTTCAGGATCCTCACCATCCTTCATGAAGAAACCTTCGGCCTCATTGCTTAAGGTATCATATCTATTTCTCCTCATACTCTCATTGCCAACAAACAAGTCAATGAGAGCATCCCAAGCTTCCTTGGCGGTGTTTTAGTGCTCAATGTGGGGAAAATCCTTTGGCCCCACCCCAAGTTGGATCATGTGCAAGGAAGTCGCATTGACTTGGCTCTTGACCACTTCTCTTCTCGTCAAGTTGGTTGGATCCTCAATTTTGAGTCCTTCTTCAATAATATTCCACAAATCAATGCAAGAGCTGCGCACATGAGATTTCATTAACACTTGACATTGAGCAAAAGTATGTGCAGCTAACTTAGGTGGGTCTCCTCTACTATTTATATGTGTATGAGGGATATGAGGGTCGGGAGAGTACCATCCGGGAACCGTATGGAACTCTTCCTTCCCATCACCCTTTTTGGTGGTGGAGTTAGTGGTATTATGTTCATCCCCCAACACTTCCTCCAAAGGCTTAGATGGAGCATTAGCCTTTGGGTTTGGTGGTGTTTCCTCTAGAGAGGGAGGAGGTGAGGTTTTCTTATCCCTAACAAGTTGCTCAACGAGTTGACGCAATTGTTGGATTTCGTTTCCCAAGGTAGAGCTCAATCTTGTTTCCAACTTCTTGAGATCTACCATGGTCACCAAATGGCTAGCCTCACTTTCTCCCTCCTCTGGGTTGCCCATAATCTCTTAGGCTGTTAAGCCTGAATAAAGAGCCGAGGCTCTGATACCAATTGAAAGGATCGTATGGGCACCTAGAGGGGGGGCTTAATAGGTGCTACTTCAAATTTACTCTTTTTCAATTTAGGGTTTGACATGAAAGGTAAATTATCTAGATTATGCAACTATGGTGAATTTACCTATATGACAAACAAGCCCAAACTAAGCAATAACTAGATAAGTAAAGCGTGGTAAAGGATAGAAGTAACCAAAGTGAAGCACATAGAGACACAAGGATTTGTTTCCCGTAGTTCCTTCCTTTTGAGGGGAAGTATTTCTACGTTTGGAGAGGGGGTGGTTTCAAACCACCAACACCACGAGAGGCCTCCCTTGTTCTCCGATGAACCTCACCCCAACGGGTTCGATTCACCTCTTTGACTATATGGCAACCTTCTAGGTGGAAGCTAGCACCTTTACAACGAGCTCGGGGCACACATCCACAACTTAATTGGAGGCTCCCAAGTACAAGCTAGCTGTCAAACAATCAAAGACAAGCTAGTAAGAACCACAATTGAAACAAGTTCTCAACTTGGACCCATTGTCTCTTCTCCCATTGGGGTTGCTTCTTCGTTGCATTTCCATCTTGGCCTTGGCGGGATGTTTCCAAAAGTTTCTTGCATAGAAGGCCATGTATTCGCCATGCGCAATCTTGACATCATCAGGGTGGCTCATTGAAGGTCCCTCATCACCTCCTTCATCTTTATCATACTCCACAACCTTGGCCTTCAAGGCAAGGTTGACACCACTACTCATTCCAATGGCTTGGCATTCTTGGCAGCAACCTTGAAGGCGGCCATCTCTTGCATGACTTCATTGGAGGTCATGAGATGGTAGTTGTGTCTTCCTTGGAGACTCTTCAAGTCAGTAGGCTCGAAAGGCATGAGTGCACTCACATACTTCCTCTTGATCCAAGCATCATCAATGTGAGAGGCGCCAACATTCTTGAAAGCGGTGGCTATGGATTTGAGTCTTTGATACATGTCTTCATGATCCTCACCATCCTTCATGAAGAAACCTTCGGCCTCATTGCTTAAGGTATCATATCTATTTCTCCTCATACTCTCATTGCCAACAAATAAGTCAATGAGAGCATCCCAAGCTTCCTTGGCGGTGTTGTAGTGCTCAATGTGGGGAAAATCCTTTGGCCCCACCCCAAGTTGGATCATGTGCAAGGAAGTCGCATTGAGTTGGCTATTGACCACTTCTCTTCTCGTCAGGTTGGTTGGATCCTCAATTTTGAGTCCTTCTTCAATAATATTCCCCAAATCAATGCAAGAGCTGCGCACATGAGATTTCATTAACACTTGCCATTGAGCAAAAGTATGTGCAGCTAACTTAGGTGGGTCTCCTCTATTATTTATATGTGTATGAGGGATATGAGGGTCGGGAGAGTACCATCCGGGAACCGTATGGAACTCTTCCTTCCCATCACCCTTTTTGGTGGTGGAGTTAGTGGTATTACGTTCATCCCCCACCACTTCCCCCAAAGGCTTAGCTGGAGCATTAGCCTTTGGGTTTGGTGGTGTTTCCTCTAGAGAGGGAGGAGGTGAGGTTTTCTTATCCCTAACAAGTTGCTCAACGATTTGACGCAATTGTTGGATTTCGTTTTCCAAGGTAGAGCTCAAGCTTGTTTCCAACTTCTTGAGATCTACCATGGTTACCGAATGGCTAGCCTCACTTTCTCCCTCCTCTGGGTTGCCCATAATCTCTTAGGCTGGTAAGCCTGAATAAAGAGCCGAGGCTCTGATACCAATTGAAAGGATCGTATGGGCACCTAGAGGGGGGGGGTTAATAGGTGCTACTTCAAATTTACTCTTTTTCAATTTAGGGTTTGACATGAAAGGTAAATTATCTAGATTATGCAACTATGGTGAATTTACCTATATGACAAACAAGCCCAAACTAAGAAATAACTAGATAAGTAAAGCGTAGTAAAGGATAGAAGTAACCAAAGTGAAGCACACAGAGACACAAGGATTTGTTTCCCGTAGTTCCTTCCTTTTGAGGGGAAGTACGTCTACGTTTGGAGAGGGGGTGGTTTCAAACCACCAACACCACGAGAGGCCTCCCTTGTTCTCCGATGAATCTCACCCCAACGGGTTCGATTCACCTCTTCCACTATAAGGCAACCTTCGAGGTGGAAGCCGGGACCTTTACAACGAGTTCGGGGCACACATCCACAACTTAATTGGAGGCTCCCAAGTACAAGCTAGCTGTCAAACAATCAAAGACAAGCTAGTGAGAACAAAATCACAAGCTAGGGTTTCCAATGAAACACTAGAACAAGGGGCCCTCAAGTGAATGAGGGGGAAATGAAGATCTCTCTTGGTGAAGATGTAGATCAAGGCCTCCTCCTTCGATTCTCCAAAGATCAAAGACTTTGGATGGTGAGTGAGGAGATCTCGTGGATTTGGTGGCTCTAATGGTGTTGGAGTTCTTGAGATGGTCGAGAAGCTTCCAAGGTAGAAGAAGGGGCATTTATATAGCCTCCCTGGAAATGGAGCCGTTGGGAGCCACTTGACCCGGGCTGTCCGGCCAAAGTCCGCCGAACAGTCCGGCCCAGCCGGACATTCCAGGAGAGACCAGCCGGACACTCCGGCCTTGCCAAGTTTCTGGCCAGAATCCGGAAAGTGTCCGGACAGAGTCCGAAAACCTATTCAGAGTGTCTAGAGAAGTTGCCCACTTCTCATGGGCGGACAGTCCGGCCGAATCTCATCGGACACTCTGGCCTAGATCAGCAGGACAGTCCGGCTGGGACTTATCCTTTGCACAGACCTGACCTAGGGAAGCTCTTTTTCCTTTATTGCACCATACATGGGACATCAGGAATCTCCTGAAACATTTAACAGATGATTAAACTTATCCAAGTGTTGTCACCAAACATCAAAATAATAGTAAGGGCATAAATTCCCTTTCAGCCCTCATGGACACAACCTCAACATGCCCCACTAGCTAGAAAAACCACTACACCACACCGCCACCTACTAAAGATCATCCATCATCTACTGTAGGAAGCTCCAGGCCGGATTATCTAGTTGACACCGGATTATCTGGTCGGTCTACCTCAAATGTCAAGGCAAAATAGATCGATGAAGGAACTGATGCAACTCCCAGGCTAGATTTTCTGGGTGACACCAGATTATCCGGCCATTCTCCAACTCGGGCAAGAAGCATCCACAATAGTCATGAAGGACCAACTACTCCCAGGCCAGATTATCTGGCCACGCCCTGGGTCGGATTATCTGGCCCTGAAACTTCAAAATTATAGTAGCCTCCTGTTATGGCTGCTGATCGACATTAAGGGCAAGGGTCTTATTCTCCTGTTCTCGGTGATCAAGCTGTAGATCAAGGTCAAGCGAGTAGTCCCAAGAAAGATTCAAATGATGAAGAAATTCCTCCAAGAAACAACAAGTTATTTAACTTCACGGCAAAGCTCGTGCAGACCGGAATCTTGAATTGAGAGGTCACACTCTTGATAAAGTTGTAGGTGATCTCAGACGGAGGGTATCCACAAGAAGGGAGCTAGCAAGCTTTGGTGAGCATCAAGCTCACATTTCCATGGTGGAACCAAATAAAGTGTTTGAAGCTCTTGAAGATCTGGACTGCGTTGTTGCTATGCATGAAGAGTTAAATAATTTCAAGCGCAACAAGGTTTGGAAATTAGTAGAGAAGCCCAAGGATTGCCACAATGTTATCAGCACAAAGTGGATTTTCAAGAATAAGCAAGATGAGAATGGCATTGTTGTAAGGAACAAGGCAAAACTTGTGGCACAAGGCTATTCCCAAGTTGAAGGCATCGACTTCAGCGCGACCTATGCTCATGTGGCTCGTCTTGAGTCCATCCACATCCTTCTTGCTTATGCAGCTCATAATAACTTTAAATTACAGCAAATGGAAGTTAAGAGTGCTTTTCTTAATGGTCCTCTACATTAGTTGGTATATGTAAAGCAACCCTGGGGATTTGAGGATCCCAACTTCCCGGATTATGTCTACATACTCGATAAGGCACTCTATGGCCTTAAACAAGCCCCACGTGCGTGGTATGAGCACCTTAAAGAGCTTTTGCTAGACCGTGATTTCGAAGTTGGGCAAATTGATCCCACTCTTTTTACTAAGAAGGTTAAGGGGGAGCTCTTAATATGCCAACTATATGTAGATGACATTATCTTTGGCTCTACTAATAAAGCTTTTAATGATGAATTTTCAAAGCTTATGACTTACAGGTTTGAGATGTCTAGGATTTGATATCAAACAACTTAGAGAAGGAACCTTCCTAAATCAAGAAAAATACATCCAAGAAATGTCAAGAGGTTCAAGATGATGGATCTTAATGGCGTCGCCACACCGATGCAAACTAACTGCCATCTTGAATTTAATCCCAATGGTAAAGATGTGGACCAAAAGGTATACCGGTCCATGATCGCTTCCCTCCTTTACCTTTGCACATCTAGACCCCATATTGTGTTGAGTGTAGGTGTGTGTGCAAGGTACCAAGCAGCTCCTAAAGAAAGCCACTTAGTGGCGTGATACATTGCAAATGTATCTATAATTTTTGATGTTCCATGCTTGGTTTTATCCACTTTCTTGTGTTGTGTTCCAACTTTGGAGTACTTTTCATATGATTTCTTGGACTAACCTATTAACAAGAGCCATAGTGCCAACTGCCTATTTTCTGCTATTTTTGGTTCCAGGAAAGTCAGAAAATGAATATTCTCGGAATTGGACGGGACAAAAGCCAAAGTGCCTATTTTTCCGGAAGACATCAAGTGCCAGAATACGAGACGGAGAAGGGCCAGAGAGCCACCACACCACCTGGCCGCGCGGCCAGGCCTGGCCCACGCCAGGGGGTGGTGTGGCCGCTCCTGGCACCCCCTCTGCCTCTCCTTCCACCTATATATTGCCCTCAGGACGAAAACCCTAAGTACCCGATCAAAAATCCACGAAAGAGTCTATAGCCGATGTCGTCTCCATCCCTAGATCGGGAGGGATCTGAAGCTCTTTCCGGCACCCTGCCGGAGGGGGGAATTCACCCTGGAGGCCTTTTCATCACCATGTAAGCCTCCGGTGTGATGCGTGAGTAGTTCATCCCTGGACTACGGATCCATGTAGTAGCTAGATGGCTGGTTCTCCTCCTTTGTGCTTTCATGTTTAGATCTTGTGAGCTCCGTTCATGATCAAGATCATCTATTTCTAATTCTACATGTTGTGTTTGCGGGGATCCGATGGATATTGAGATGCTATTTCAGATTGATTATTGATTCTATCATGTCTTTGTTATTTGTGATCTTGCATGCTTTCCGTTGTTAGTAGCTATCTTGGCCAAGTAGATGCTAGCAACTCCAAGAGTTAGTATTTATGCTCGATAGTGGGTTCATGCCTCTGGTAATCTGGGGAAGTGACAGAAATCTCTAAGGTACTAGATGTGCTGTTGCTACTAGGGAGAAAATAACAATCCTTTGTTCATAGAACAATCGTATTGTTTACTTTACACGCAGTTCGTAAAGCAATAATCTGTTGCTTGCAACTTAATACTGGAGGGGGTTCGGATGATAACCTGAAGGTGGATTATTAGTCATAGATGCAGTTGGATGGCGGTCTATGTATTATGTTGTAATTCCCAATCAAGTCTCAAAGGAGTCAAGATGATTTGTATATGCATGTATTGCTTTTTCGGTGTTTGTCAATTGCCCCGCTGTAATTTGTTCACCCAGCATGTTATCTATCTTAAGGAGAGCCACCTCTAGTGAACTATGGATCCCGGTCCTTTTCTTTTACATACAATCTACAATCTTTTACTGCTTTGTGTTTACTTTCTACAAACTTTTACTTCTTTCCATTCGATACGTTTAATCCTTTGTTTTCCGCAAAACACAGTGAGATTGACAACCTCGTCGCAAGTTGGGGACAAAGTTCTGTGGTTGTGTTGTGCAGGTCTCCACATTGCTACTAGCATCGGTAGTGCGCCCTGCCAAAGCTCAGCTAGTAACACCTTTAGGGTGTTTCCTTTCTCCTACTGGTTCGATTAAACCTTGGTTTCATAACTGACGGAAAACTTGCTGATGTGCTCATCGTACCTTCCTCTTGGGGTTCCCAACGAGCTCTACGTCGAACGCCGAGCACATCATGGCGGTCAAGAGAATCTTCTAATATTTGGTTCATTCCCCTAATTTTGGTTTATTGTATCCCAAGGGCTCCAATTTCTCTGTATGTGGTTATACTGATTCAGATTGGGATGGTGACAAGGATGATAGGAAATCAACTTTTGGAGCTTGTCAATTCTTGGGAAAGTCGTTGGTATGTTGGTCTTCTAAGAAGTAGAATTGCATATCTCTCTCCACCGTCGAGGCTGGATATGTGGCTGCTGCAAGTGCATGTATTCAATTATTATGGATGAGGAAAACTTTAAAGGAATACGATGTCAATTGTGACAAAGTTCCTCTTTTATGTGATAATGAAAGTGCAATAAAAAATGCGTACAATCCGGTGCAGCATACAAGGATAAAACATATTGAGATTCGGAATCATTTTATTCAGGACCATGTTGCTCGTGGTGATATTGATCTATCTTTTGTGAGCACGAAGAGCCAACTTGCTGACATTTTCATGGAGCCTCTTGATGAAGCAAGATTATGTTATTTGAAGAATGAGCTAAATATCGTTGATTTAAGGAGTTTGTCTTGATTACCCACGCACACACTCTTATATATCCTCCTTATTTGGTTTAGGTGTAGCCATGGAGATAGGGGAGTGTGGTCCTAATTGATTGGGCTAACCCTCCCCTATAATGCCGAAAGCAAATAAAATCATTTATCTTAATATGATTTTGTGATATGTGAGCTTATTGATGAGTATTGGTCATGAACCCAAGATATATCTTTGCGGTGTCATACTATGTACTCCAACATGGTGGCCTCGGCCACCGCCCTCTTCCATAAGAAGAGTTGGTTCTATGTGGATCTTCTTGTTTTTTTCTTTCCTATCTTGTGTTTTTATGGAAATCACACTCAAGTTTGGATTTTATTTGATTTGGTTCTTGCAATCTTGGGTGTGTAGTACCATGTCAGTTTGGTATTCTTAACCCAAGCCATTTTCTATCCCCAAGCCATCTTTTCTTGCACACAAGTCCATTGTTTATCTTGTGGGGGGTTTTTGTTTGGTGGTGCATGGGCCTGAATCTGTGTACAACAGAAATTCAGAAATTAGGCCGGATTATCCACCCCAAGTGGGGGCTGGATAATCCAGCCATGTCAGCTTCTGTCCTTTAAGGGCTGGGCATTAGGGGGAAGAGCTCAAACAGAGCAGTTCTTCTCCCCCGAACCCTCTATCTCTCTCCCAAGCCGCCGCCCTAGAGCCATTTCGGCCACCAGATTCCCCGGGCCTCCCCTGGATCTTCTTCCCCACGCATCCGGTACCTCCTCCTCCGTGTTCTTCCTTCAGTGAGTGAGGGTAACTCCCCCTCCCATCTTTTGTGTTGATGTGTTACTTGTTGGTGGAACGTGGACTAGGAGTCTCCTAGTGGTTCTTGTTTCGTTTAGAAATCGTAGTATTGCAATTCCTGTGCTAGATCTATGTTGTTGCAATCAATCTAGAACGATTCTGAAATTTTTTGCTAGGCCCGGATTATCCACCCATGGCATGGCCAGATTATCCGGCCTGACAGATTCATCTCTAATTCAGAATTCTTTAGATTTTTTGCATGATGTATTTTTGGGTTGTGGATTGTTTATCTACTATTTCTCCTTTCCTCCCGGACTTGTGTGTGGGCTTATCCCCGTGCTATCCATCTTATTCATTTCACAGGTGGTTCTAGTGCTCCCAAAACCTACAAGCGCCGTCCCCGTGGCCTCTACCTCAGGGACGATGGTGAAGGTGGTCTCATCGATGAGGTTGGATTGAGGAGGAAAAGAGAGGCTGACCGTATGGTTGAACAATCAAAGAAAGCAAAGGGAAGAGTAGGTGTGTCCAAGAGAAAAGGGAAGGCACTCAAGGTCAACTATAAGGCAATGGATATTGTCACTTACTCTTCGATTCGTCATCGTGATCTGTTAGTGGAAAATGACTGAGATACACAGCTTGGTGACTCTTGCTTTTGGTGTGCTGACAAAATTCCATCTATGAGGATGTCTATTCATCTCTAAATATTCGCCCTATGTGTCCCATGAATATTGCTAAGGCTATGGATAATCCTCATCTTGCTGATGCAATACTTGTGACTGAGCAGATGGGGATGCACACTCTTATGGACCTTCAGTGTTCCTATGACTCTGAGGTGGTGAAGCAATTCTTCTCCACTTTGGTAATTTGTGGCGATGAGAACCACACCATGAAGTGGATGACCCATGACACTATGATGCAATCAGATTTTTGGACCTTCACTGGGGTGCTTGGCTATCCATTTCTTGGCAGGGATCGTGCTTATGGCCATCGTATCATCTCTCAACTCAAGCCCAACAAAGATGCTGCTCTTTCTGCTTGCACGGTTGACGATGAGATTGTGGGTACCCTTGCTGGCCTCTCGCCTCTTTATGCTAGTTTGGTTGGTATTTTCCGTGACTCCATCACTCCTAGTAGGGGCAACAATGATAGTATTCATGGCCACTTGGTTCAGCTGCTTGCTTTTTCCTACGAGGTAGCCTCTAGTGAGGATGAATCTGTGGAATACAAGATGGATGTGATGGAATTCATCGATCATGAGTTGACTGATGCCATGTTTAATAGGCTCTCCATTCCATATGCTCCTTATATCATGATGCTCATCAAGTACTTGCTTCCCACTGGAGAATTTAACTATGATGTTGAGCATAAGGTGAAGAAGATCTACAACAAGGCGAGGAAGACCTCTCATTCATCCTCTGCTCCTGAGGGTTTTATGAGGGATGCTTGTGGCAGTGCTCGTAGGCCCCCAGTGCCTCCTATCGCTCATGAGGTGAAGCAGCTGAATTGGTTTCAGCGGAACATTTTGTGCATGGGGGTGGATACTCGCAAGGGGCAGTATGCGGCGTACAAGCAGTGCCATGAGATGGCCCATACCTAGTAGCTCATTCTCCATCATGTGTCTGGAGCATCAGGCGCTCTTCCCGCTCCTACCGCTCCCACTCCATATGCTCAGTGGAACTCTTAGTTTGGACTCAACTATGGAGAGCTGGAGCGTCACATGTTTCCTGCCCGGCGAGGGATCCCACTACACAAGCTGATGAGGAAGGGGAAGATACAGAGGAGAATGATGATGAGGACGGGGACGGGGAAGACGATGAGGACTACGAGTGATCCCTTAGGGAGCTAGCATCGCTCTTCTTCCTTTTTGGCATTTTGATGCCAAAGGGGGAGAAGTAGTTCTATTAGGTCTTCGTGGATTTGCATGGGTCAGGCACAAGCATTTTCACTTTGTCGTTTCGGTCTTTTTCTCGCTTGTGCCCATTTAGCATTGAACTTTTATTCGTGATTTGTTTTGTACGAGACTATGTTAGTGTGTGGCACTGGAATGGTCCTATGGATTTATCTATCGGTGATTGTGGATCCATATATCTCTTTGGTTATTGGTTATCCCTCTCACTATGGAAGGCCTCAATAATGGTTATCATATTGGCTATCCTTGCATTATATTGTGGTCTTCTATATCATGATATTATGAGGTTTTGTACTACCTTTTCATGTGTGTAAATTCATTTCCCATGAAATAGACTCGTACCTACTTGTATGCATTTGTATTCAAATGCAAATTACTAAACTATGCACACATTTAGGGGGAGTCTACTTCATATTTGTGTTTTTGATAGTAGAGCTATATTGCAAATCCTAGGATTGCCATTTAACACTAAAAAGGGGGAGATTGTAAGAACATTTCATGATCTCTAGAGTTTTGTGTGTTAGATAACAATACCATGGAGTATCTCATGTGTGCTAAGTGCTGCAGACAAGTGTTCACATGAAAAGCTAGAAAACCTATGGTTGGGGGCCGGATAATCCGCCCCTGTCAAGGGCCGGATAATCCGGCCAGACCCCTTCGACAAAGGTGGATGCGGCGTGAGTCTCTATGGGGGGATAATCTCTCGGATTGTCCGGCCAGGGCCGGAGAGTTTTCCCGGGCCGGATATTCCGCCCCTATAGGGCCGGATAATCCGCCCCTCCCCAAGGAATTTTTAAGTGTGGCCAAGCGCGTCGCTCAGAGAGGGGGCGGACTTTCCTTACGATTTTTCGGCGAGAGCCAGAGTTTTTGCCCGGGCCGGATAATCCGCCCCAAAATGGGGATGGATAATCAAACCCCAGACAAGTTTGCTAAGGAAGCCACGGCGTGACCTTCTGTGTGGGGGGCGGAATATCCCTCAGATAATCCGAGGCTGGGGCGGAGTTTTACCCCTTCACTTGGGCCAGATAATCCGGCCCCATACTTTACCAACGACGATGTTTTGACAGGGGGTATAAAAGCCCCAATCACCCCTCCTGTCAGACCTCTTGATTCATTCGAAAAAGTTCTAGCCAGTTGCAAAAAGCTCTCATTCAAGGTCTCGTAGTTCAACCACTGAAGGCTCCGATCTTTGAAGAATCGAAGGACGAGACTTCATTCATCAACATCACGAATCAGGCGCATCACTCTCCTCCATTCACTTGGAGATTTCTCGATCTAGTATTGCTTGTTAATATCTAGATCTTGTGTTTCGGTTTTGATAATATTTGTTCTTGTGGCAGCTTGTTGTCATTACAGGAGCCTCCAATTCGGTTGTGGAGTGCGCCCCGCTAGTTGTGTAAAGGCATCGGTTCCTGTCTCAAAGGGTACAATAGTGGAAAGGTGGATCATGCCTTTGGTGGCGAGATCCATCGGAGAACAGGGTGAGCCCTATTGTGGCGTGGTGGTCTTATTACCGTCCACCCCTCCAATGCATATGTACTTCCATTAACAAGGAAGGAAATGCGGTAAAACAAATCCCGTGTCTCCGCGTGCTACACTATTGTTTCCTTTCTCCTTACTCTTACTTGCCTTTACTCGCTAGTAGTTAGGTTTACATATAGGGAAATTCTTTATAGTTGCATATCTAGAGAATTTACCTTTGTGTCAAGCCTAAAATTGAAAAAGCATTAAAATTTAAAGTAGCACCTATTCACCCCCCTCTAGGTACCCATACAATCCATTTCAGCTAGCTAGATACATTAACAAGCAAATAATCTGAGAGTATCTCAGCTGATCTCTAGTTGTTCTTTTGTTCTTTCGAAACATCTTACTAGGATCATATGGTGTCGGCAAAGGGGCACAATCTGGGGAATGTTTGTTTGCGGTACCAAACTTGGTGGGTGAGCGCACCGCAGTACCCGAGTTGCCATCACTCGCGCGGAGGGGCCATAGTAGATTCGCCAATTGTCCAGAAGGGCAAAATGGGGGTGAATACAAATCTAACGGCCAAACGGTCGTTTGAACCAGACGAAAAACGGTTGAACTCAAATACCGCCGTTAGGTCAACTCTTCCTTGCCCGCCATGTCAGTATTCCCCGTTATATTTTGCGGTCGTGGACTAGCTTACCCCTGCGTGGACCAGATCCCTGAGTGGACGAGATCTATTTCTTTGCTCTGCTCTGGTCTTCTCCCCTGCTCCCCTCCCCATAACATTTTCTCAGCTCCGGCTGCTCGTCTCAGATCAGAGCTCGCACTTGCTCTAATTTGCGTCTCCGCCATGTCCGGTCAACCTCCCACGCCTCTAATCGAAGCTCGCAGCCGTCGCTGTTGCATCGTCCGCCGTATCGGAGCTTCGCATCCCCGGACTAATATCTCGCCTCTGGCTAGTCCTTCTCGCACGACGGAGCACGTCCCGTCGGGCGATCCAGGCCGGCGACCGGCCTCGGGAAGTTGCGTGCTGCCGCGCACCCCAGGCATGGTACCCCTGGCACAACAGTTCGACAACCACGCTCTCATGGCCACCGTGCTGGGCATCCATCCCGCCGTGTCGCCGGCAGAGTTGCTGTCGGCTTTCAGGTCTAGTTTTGGGATCAGACGAAATGAGGTCAACATTGAGGTATGCGCGCCGCCATTCGATTTTTTTGTCCGGTTCGAGCACAGCTCAGAAACCGAGCGCGTTCTGCATTCTTCCCGTTCTTTCGAGTGCTGCGGGGAGAAAATGAGCTTCATGCGTTGGCATCGCGCGTGTGGGTGGGACGATCGCTTGGGGCAACTTCGTTTCTTCTCCAAACTCGGCTTTGACGGCCTCCCATTGGATGCTTGGGAGCCGGAGGCCCTCAAGCAGGTCGTCTGTAGCCTTGGCGGCGAGCTAGTGGAAATCGTGCCACCGAGCGACAGATGGTTAATCAAGGTAAAGGCGTGGTTGAAAGATCCTGATGCTGTTCCTAAGATGTATGAGGTGCAGATTCCAAACAGGGCAGGGTGACAGCTTTGCTGGAAGCACCCGGTCATCATCCGCCTGGAGGAGGTTCTGGACTCGGTACATGGCATTCAGGGCCCCGAAGAGGCTGCCAGAAAGCACCCTCGTCGCCTGCAGTGTTGGCCTGGAAGGATCGATGGCCCAGGACCGTCACCCTTTCGCAACGAGGCACATAGTTTCGGTGGGGGGACCGGGCTTGGACGAGCTGGTGGTTCTGATTTCCCTCGAGTTAAGACAGAGCTCTATTGAATTGCCGTGGTATGTGTGGCTAATGAATTTGTAGTATGGAGAGCGTAGCAGGAAGTTAGCATCGACTAAAAATGTGTAATAGTTTGAATCGATGTAGTACGTGTGTGTAATAGTTTGAAGTAGTATGTGTGTGTAATAGTTTGAATCGATGTAGTATGTGTGGGTAATGAATTTGATGTAGTTTGTGTGCGTGTAATAGTTTGAATCAATGTAGTTGAACACCGTGCTTTATAATTTCTATGAATAACCAAGGACAACCTCATGAAAAGAGGGTGGTCTGACAATGAGCAATGTCAATTCTGTGGATGCCAGGAAAATGTAGTCCATCTCCTCTTCAAGTACTCCCTCCGTTTCAAAATATAAGATGTTTTAGCTTTGTGAATGGAGCGTATCTAGACATCTTTTAGTGATGGTGCTTTCTAAACCTAGATGAACCTACATACTAAAAGGGGAGTAGATACACTTCATTCACAAAGCTAAAACATCTTATATTTTGAAACGGAGGGAGTACAAGGTAGCTACATTTGTAACACATTGAACTGCAGGACCATTTTGCAGGAAACACAAGACAAAGGAAAAAATGGTTTACAGCACAGACAGCAGACGCAAAATCTGTAGTCTAGGATAAAAAGATGCCAGTTAACTGGATTGAACCATGACTAGTAATTGAAGGAAATAGGTACTTAATAGTATTTGCTTACAACAGTAGTACTTCCATACAAAAGGGTCTTATACCTGCACAAAAGTGGGCTAAACTTTCTACTAGTTTATAGAACAATTCGTCAGCATTTCATCTACAAAAGCCATTCTTCAGTCTGAACTTAACTATTCTACACTGAAGAAACTACAGATCTCCACCAGAAAAGTTGGCTAGCCAATTTCCTAGAGAGGACATAAGTTCTTTGATCATTTAACCCAAACTGATCTATTGCCTTCTCGCCAAACTACAAGAAATCTGCATCGTTCATGCATGAGCGATTTGCGTGCGCCAGTCCCGGTTCAGTTGGACCATCCGTGCCGCTGCAACGATTTCTTCGAAACTGAAATTCGACATCTCCTTCTCGGGATCATAGGTCCGTGTGAACTCGAACCTGAATTCCAGGGCTGAGCTGATGCCCGCCACCGGCTCGGGCTATCGAACAATCCAGCATGTTGAGTGTAGACGCTTGGTCACCGCCACGGTACGGCCTTCGACGGTGAGTAGGATGGAGCGTCTTTGCCGCAGATGGCGTGCTCCCAGCGTACCCCACTGAGGTAAGGTAGTCCGCACCGAAGCGTGGACGCGAGAGTTCCTAGACCTTGGCGCTGCCCTGTTCGAGGGTGTGTACCCTCGGCGGCGGCATGCTCTCATGAACGATTTGATACGTACCTTGTTCCCATTGCCTAGAGCATGCCGTAATGCCACCGTACGATTTCTCCACATCACTCTCTTGGCCCTGCTTGCCGCATCTGGCGCCAACAACGGCACAGTCGCCGCCGCGGCCGATTCGGCACATTCGGGGAAATCATCCGCCTGGCAGGGCAATGGGAGACCAGCCTTGAAGTAGAGCTTCATGGCCTGCCTTAGAGGGGCTAAATACCCCAGTTTCGGCGGCTGTCGTGGCGGCGGTGGCGGCTTAGGCGGGGCCATGTTACCCTAGTTGGTGCGGCGCGGAGGAGCTGCGCAAGGTGAACTGTGGTTAGTTGGAGAAGGGGAGTGAAAGACTGACAGTAGGTTTGGACTACGGGCACGCGTGAAAATAACCATTTCCCATTTCCTTAGAGGGTAATAATTCGACACTCGTTGCATTAACAGCTCAATCTTTATTTCCCTTCTTAGCATAAGAGTGCAAACGTATTAAAAAGATCGGTCGTGGCTATCCACCTCATCGGGCAATGTACCAGGACAGGTAGGAGACGGGACTGGGTTTCATTTTAGAAATGTTGACGACTGTGCCCTTATGTTTATACGATATTATTTATATGCCACCATGTACCATCGAGTGTAGCAACACCATCAGAATCAGGGGATAACGACGTGGCGTGTTTTATTTTTTCAAAGGGCATCAGAAATAGGGGATGCCGACGTGGCATGTTTTCTGACTGGCGGGCCCGCCCCCTCCACCTTCGACGGCGCGCATCCCAGGTTCGAGGGGTGGTGCCGCCCACCAACACATTATTGTGCAATTTTCCATGTGGGACCTGAATTCCGGCGCTGAGCTGATGCCCATGTCGAACACAGAGAATTCTGAAACAAGCTACTAAAAATAAATACTTTGAACTCTGGAAGTACTAAATTTAAATACATTACAATTTTGTCTGAAAGGTAATACGCATTCTGATCATCAAAATAATATAAATACAGTACAAATTTCTACTTCGAAAAATAGACCTGAAAATGCTAGCAAATAACCTAGGATGAATATATGATTCATTCTCCCCTATATATTTCGTCATCGGCGGCTCCCGCGTGCTGCAACACATGTTCAGACAACTCTCTCCATCTGTAGTGTGCTGCCAGTATCTCGTATAGAGGGTAAGGCCTCGGTGTATGTTCCAGACTTAAGCCATACATTACAATTGTTGGTTCCTCTTCCCAGGCTTGAACCTCATGATCGTACAGTCTAATGTAATTCCTGTAGTATATGCAACCGGGTTTGACTGTGGGGTGTAGCCTGGTGTCAATGGAGATAGACCGATTGTAACCAACAAAGAGGGCACGACTTCCAATGTCGCCGACGACCTCGAGAGAGCGGTTCTCTGTGTCCACCCGGTACAACACCGGTTGCCCTTTGGCGAAATCTCTGTTCAACACAAGAAGCAGATCACCATCTGACTCCACAAGGTAAAAATTGTAGGTTCCGCGTACCTGTTCAAAGACTGGGGCCGAAATTATTTTGGCCATCGTGACAATGCTCGCGCGCTGCTCTAACTGGATGTTTGTCGACAAGATGTCTCCATTCTCAATTAATGCATATACTTCCCCTCGGAATGTCGTCATCCAAACCAGAAGCGTATCAGGAGGTGGCGAATATAATCCTTCTCCAAATAATCCATTGATTTGCCCCGTTGGGTTCTCTCATCAGCCCATGCAATATGATCTGGATAATCAGTGCAAACGAACACCATCGTCGGGGACTTCGTCACGACGACAGATTCTAGAAGATCAGATGGTATGTGTGCTTGAGACTCAGTGTTAGACTTATGAGTGATTGGGTTCAGAAGCCGAATATGGTATGGCTCCACCCTCTGAGCAAGCACGATGACGCCACGAGAAACACCGACGAAGTAGAATCTTTTGGAAGAAGAGGGCATCAGTTAGCACTAAGATGTTTACAATGGAAAATACCAATAAATATCGGATGTGAATGTGAACCTGCGATGGACGTCCATTAGATTTGTCCTGAAGCAACGACCAGTGGCGAGGTTGAGGAAGGTGAAGTCGCCAACGTCTGGAAGTGTGTTATCTATCGTGATCCAGTTGTTGAGATGGAATTCGGGCACCTTTAAAGTGCGGCGCCAATCGGTGCAGACTTCCCGACAAGAAGCATAGGTGTTGATGTACTCCTCTTTCTCCAGCAAATAGTCGGCGATCTTGCGAAGTGGGTCGGCCGGGAGATCGGCCCAGTTCCTCTTCATCCGGCTACTGGCCGTGGCTTTCTGTGGGAATGTTTTGATCGAGGAAGAAAGAAGAACTACCACTGTGAGGAGAAGAAGAAGAGGATAACAAACGAGGGAGACGAAGCGGAACTGCCACTGCGAGGAGACGATGAGACGGGGGAGAAGAAGCGGAACTGCCAATTCAAGTTTGGATCAACGGGCTTTTTACCGGAACTAGCGCGTGGACCAGCCATGCACTGCATGCAAGTTTTGATCAAAGAGACTGACATATGGGACCTGCTAAAAATTCCGTGAAGTGCTCCCCGTGCATAGTGCGCTGACAGGTGGCATGTTTTCTAACAGGCGGGCCCGCCTCCTCCACCTACGACGACGCGTGTCCCAGGTTCGAGGGTTGGTGCCGCCCAGCAACACATTATTGTGCAATTTTCCATGCTTTGTCCCAACCAGCTCCGCTCCGCTCCTCTCCTCTGCTCCTGCTGCCGCCACTCCGCTCAGTCATGCACTGCTCTCGTCGTCCCCTTGGGCTGTCGTCCTCCCGCCCTCCCGTCCCTGCCATCCCCTCACGTCCCCTCCCCTCCCTGCCCTACCTCCTTGCCGCCGCCCACCGCCCAAGCGTGTCTGGAAATGAAAATCGAGAGTCGGCCGTTAGGTTAGGGGCCCAACGATGCTTGTGATCTGGACCCCGCTCGGAGATGGATCCTGCGAGGCTTGAGAGCACGGATATGGGTCCTGCGCGGCTGGAGAGCACGGAATCTCCTTCAAGTCTAGAGAGCACAGAGGACAACGAAATGGGGGGTGAGGTAGCGGGGTGTAGTGCTTTGGAGGTATGGAGCCCGGAGAATGTGTCGTGCATCCACATTGAAAGGTAAGAACTGTGATTCCTTATCTGCATACCCCAATTAGCATTTCTAGTCCCGTGGTGATGCCAAGGATATGGGTTGGTAACCGCAGGACGTCTGTACAACTTGTCCTTGAGCACGATGCTTTGTCAAGCGAGCATGAAGGCACTGAAACGTGTGGCGGTGCGGATGATGATGAGAAATGATATCTAGACGGGGCTGCTGACCCTGATAGGATGGAGAGTAGGGAATATTTGGTTGATTCGAACTTTGAGCCTGACTATGGGATTGATGAGGAAGAGGAATGTGAAGATGTGGAAATGGGATGTAGATACGATGACGAAGACGTGGACAGGCCAGTGATACACTTTGACAGGGACAATCCTACAATTGATGAGGGGACTGTCTTTGATAATGTGGAGGACTGCAGATATGCAGTTGCAACCTATGCAATCAGAGTTGGGTTCAAATTTATCATTGAAAAGAGTGACCAAAAGAGATTTAGGGTGCACTTTAGGGAAAGTAATGTGTGTAAATGGAGATTACATGCATCTCCAATGCGGGATGGACACCCATTTCAAGTTGCAATAGCTACATTTAGTTTTAGTCTTTCTCATATTTATTCTGCTGATAACTAGCTCTGAATTATTTGGATTCTTATCGAATGCAGATCAAAGTAAACACGAAGGAACACAACTGCCCTAATACTTCTTTAAGTGGTAAAATTAGACCGGCGACTACCAAGTGGATTGCTACAACTGTACTTGACTGGGTGAGGCAGGATCATAACATTGGACTAGCTGAACTCAGAGCAAAGATTAGAAAAAAGTTTAACATTATGATTCCTTATCACAGAGTCTTTGATGGGAAGGAGATGGCTCTAGACTTCATTCAAGGCAAGTGGAATGACAGTTTTCATATGTTGTATAGTTTCAAAGCTCAGGTAGAGAAAATATCACCTGGTAGTGTTGTTGACATCGATTACGAGGTTGTGAAAGGGAGAGAAAAGGTCTCGAGGGGGGTCAGGTATAAGCAGGCATATAAGATATGCTTCAGGAGATGTTTTGTCTGCCTGAAGGCATGCTAGAAGGGGTTCCTAGACGGCTGCATGCCATACTTGGCAATAGGCGCAACTTATTTAACAGGGAAGTTCAGGGGACATGTTGCTTCTGTTTGTGCTTTGGACGCGCATAATTGGCTTCTACCCGTAGCTTATGCTGTTCTTGAGGGTGAATCAAATGAAAGCTGGACATGGTTCATGCAGAGACTACGGGAAGTAATTGGTCACCCTGAAGGCTTGGTGATACACACCGGTGCATCCGATGGTCTTGAGAATGCTGTTGATGCTGTGTTTCCTGGGGTTGAGCATAGGGAATGCATGCGGCACCTCGCTACTAACTTCAGGAAGAAGTTCGAAGGAAAGATCTTTGAAGAGGACTTGTGGCGATCAGCATACACATACAACCCAAGCACGCATGCTACTTACTTGCAGAACATGTATGTAGTTCCAAAGGTGAAAAAATACCTTGAGGAACATCACACCAAGCTATGGGCCAGAAGCAAGTTTGGTGAGTTAAGCAGGGTGGATTTTGTATGCAATAATTTGGCAGAGACTTTCAATGATAAGATTTCGGGCATGAAGATAATTGGAATTGTTATTTTGTTGGATGCAATAAGACAGTGCATAATGGTGAAGATAGATTTAAGGCAAAGAATTTGTGCAAGAAAAATTTTAGGCCATAAAATAGTTCCAAAGGTGGTTATGTTACTGAATGCAAGAACCAGGGTAATGAGAACGATAAAGATGAGGGTGGTCAGAAGTTCCAGAACATTGGCTGAGGTTTATGCAGAATACAAGCATGGAAGTGAACGGAGGTACACTGTATACATTGGAAACAAGACTTGTTCATGCAGGCAGTGGCAGATTACTGGTCTGCCATGTCACCATGCAATTTACTTCATCTTCAAGCTTAGAGGTAACGGAGCTGAAATAGAGAACTATGTCGACAACTATTTCTCCGTGGACAAGTTTGCTACAACTTATGCAGAAAACATACCACCTATGGCCAATGAAAATGATTGGGAGATTGTCGATCCAGGGTTCACACTTCAACCACCAGTTCTTTGGAGGCCACCTCGGAGGCCTAGAAAACTAAGGATCGTAGCCTCCACCGATAAAGGTCCAAGGCTTGGTGCGAGGAAAAGGAAATGCGGACATTGTGGCGGATTTGGCCATATCAAGAGGTTGTGCAAAAACCCAGTTACACATGCTATTGTCCCTGCTCACACCCCGGTGGCAGAAAATGAGGCTTCTCAGCTAGAACTGGCGGAAGAGCAGCGTGAAGACGGTGATGAGCACTCGGAGGAAAACATACGTAAGAAGCCAATTTATGAAGAACTGGAGGTGCCGGAGAGAAAAGGGTGTGAAAAGAAACAAAAGGGTAAGCGGAACGGGGAGGAAAGGGCAAATAATGGAGGTGTATTAGAATATGAAGAAGTTGCAGGGGTGATTGAGGATGTTCTTGAGGATCTTTTAGCTAACTACAGGAGAAATAATAAATCCCTGCCATTCATCTTTTTACGATTCTCCGGATGAATGGTAAGCTTAAAAAATGTTTTATTTGCCATTTTATCATTTTTTTATCCTCATCAACTGATGCTTAATGCAGCGTGGGCTAGCAGACTAATAAGAGGAGCAGAAAGATGCGGGCACAGTAACGTCCTATGTTGAATTGTATCATTGAAACGAAACTAGCCGTGCAACGTGTCTGTGATGGGGTCATGTGGATCAGATTACATTTTTTTAAATATTATTACATTAATTTTTTACCTGCGTTTGGATGCGGCTACTAGTTCTCATCTCCCTTGCATTCCCATCTCCTCTGGCGCACTTCAGAATTATGGATGTGCCATCAAGTAGCAGAGTCAGCGTATTGTCCCATCAGGCGTCAATGCAATGACTTTGTTTGTTCAGAATTTGACGAATTTTGATTAGTTTGAAAGACAGAGAAACCTAAAACATGTATCTAGACATGTTTTGGGTATAGACACATTTATTAAATATCTAAAAAAACTAAGTCAGTTATATCTGGACAGGAGTAGTACACTATTACAACACGCTCGATCCCTTCTCCTCAGGCGCACTCCAAATTATGGCTGTGCCATCAAGTGCTGGGAGCAGAGTCAGCGTATTATCCCATCAGATATGCCAGGTAACGTGCGAACTTTATTTTCAGGATCGGATGAGTTTCGATCGACTAGTTTCAGACAAAGACAACTGAAACATGGCCAACATATATAGATTATGACGTTAATCGACCATGACTCAGGTGACCCAGATCCAAAGAGCTCATTAAGATACCGTACATAGATTTAATTTGGGAAAATTTGCTACAAGACACCGTTATTTCCTGGCGTTTGCTAAAACACACCGCTCAATTGTAATGGTACTTGGCAAAGACACTATCGGACGGTGTGTTGCAGCAAATGACAGAAAATAACGGTGTCTTGCAGCAAATTTTCCCATTTAATTTATGCTTAACTGGCCCTAATCGACTATGACGCTCCCGCAGTCTCCATCATTGACGACGTTGTTCGCGTCGCCGCTAGCCTCCTCCGCATGGGAATCGATGCCGACGTTCCCGGCAGCGTTCATCCCCCTCATGGATTCTTCACGGCGCGCTGCATCGATAACGGTGGAGGTCGTACGCCCAGGCATTGCTCAGAAGCGCTGCCTCCCTTCGGGGTTGCGCAGATCCGGGTGGATCTCCCGCCGGTGGGTTCCGCACAGCGCAATCAACGCAGCCCGCTCCCTCTTGAACAGCTTTCCCCAGTACGCGCTCGTATGCGAGTATCGCGCCATTGCCCTCTTTCGCTCCAACAGCTGGCGGCGGCGCTCCTCGATTTGCCTCGCCAACGTATTGTCGCGCAAGAGTGGCGTGACAGGAACCCCGACGTAGCTGAGCTCGAAGCCGGCCGGAAGCCTCGCTAACGACGGCGCGAGTATGTCGTAGTGGGTGAACATCTCAGCCTCGTGCAAGCTGAGTTTGGGCCTCTCCCTCTCCATGGTGATGAAGGAACACGATCTGATTTTCGGCCCCGAGGTTAAGGGGATAAAGGCAAGGACGTAGGCCCAGCGTAGTTGCCACGGCCAATCAGTTCACAAAACAGACTTCTCGCGGATCGCCCTCGCGAACACTATCGTCCTTGCACCCCGATGACTCTGGTTGTTGTTACTAAAAAGAACACACATGCAATGACACTGGTGGATCCATAGGTGGTATGTGAAGAGAACACACATGCAAAATGACTCTAGTTGTTGCTACTAAAAAGAACACACATGCAATGACACTGGTGGATCCATGGGTGGATTGTGAAAATAACGCACATGCAATGACACTGGTGGATCCATAGGTGGTATGTGAAAAGAACACACATGCAAAATGACTCTGGTTGTTGTTACTAAAAAGAACACACATGCAATGACACTGGTGGATCCATGTGTGGTCTCTATAGAGAACACACATTTCAATGACACTGGTGGATCCATATGTGTTATGTGAAAAGAACACACATGTAATGACTCTGGTTGTTGTTAGTGAAAAGAACGCAGATGCAATGACACTGGTGGATCCATAGGTGGTATGGGAAAAGAACACACATGCAAAATGACTCTGGTTGTTGTTACTAAAAAGAACACACATGCAATGGCACTGGTGGATCCATAGGTGGTATGTGAAAAGAACACACATGCAAGATGACTCTGGTTGTTGTTACTAAAAAGAACACACCTGCAATGACACTGGTGGATCCATGGGTGGATTGTGAAAAGAGCACACATGCAATGACACTGGTGGATCCATGTGTGGTCTCTCAAGAGAATACACATGCAATGACACTGGTTGTTGTTACTAAAAAGAACACACATGGAATGACACTAGTGGATCCATGTGTGGATTGTGAAGAGAACACACATGCAATGACTCTAGTTGTTGTTAGTGGAAAGAACATATATGCAATGACACCGTGGATCCATGTGTGGTCTCTGTAGAGAACACACATTTCAATGACACTGGTGGATCCATATGTGGTATGTGAAAAGAACACACATGCAAAATGACTCTGGTTATTGTTAGTGAAAAGAACACACATGCAATGATACTGATGGATCCATAGGTGGTATGTGAAAAGAACACACATGCAAAATGACTCTGGTTGTTGTTACTAAAAAGAACACACATGCAATGACTCTAGTGGATCCATGGGTGGATTGTGAAAAGAACACACATGCAATGACACTGGTGGATCCGTAGGTGGTATGTGAAAAGAACACACATGCAAAATGACTCAGGTTGTTGTTACTAAAAAGAACACACATGCAATGACACTGGTGGATCCATGTGTGGTCTCTGTAGAGAACACACATTTCAATGACACTGGTGGATCCATAGGTGGTATGTGAAAAGGACACACATGCAAGATGACTCTGGTTGTTGTTACTAAAAAGAACACACATGCAATGACACTGGTGGATCCTTGGGTGGATTGTGAAAAGAGCACACATGCAATGGCACTGGTGGATCCATGTGTGGCCTCTGAAGAGAACACACATGCAATGACACTGGTTGTTGTTACTAAAAAGAACACACATGCATTGACACTGGTGGATCCATGTGTGGATTGTGAAGAGAACACACATACAATGACTCCAGTTGTTGTTAGTGAAAAGAACATACATGTAATGAGACCGGTGGATCCATGTGTGGTCTCTATAGAGAACACACATTTCAATGACAGTGGTGGATCCATATGTGGTATGTGAAAAGAACACACATGCAAAATGACTCTGGTTGTTAGTGAAAAGAACACACATGCAATGACACTGGTGGATCCATAGGTGGCATGTGAAAAGAACACACATGCAAAATGACTCTGGTTGTTACTAAAAAGAACACACATGCAATGACTCTGGTGGATCCATGGGTGGATTGTGAAAAGAACACACATGCAATGACACTGGTGGATCCATATGTGGTATGTGAAAAGAACACACATGCAAATGACTCTGATTGTTGTTACTAAAAAGAATACACATGCAATGACACTCGTGGATCCGTGTGTGGTCTCTATAGAGAACACACATTTCAATGACATGGTGGATTCATATGTGGTATGTGAAAAGAACACACATGCAATGACTCTGGTTGTTGTTAGTGAAAAGAACACACATGCAATGACACTGGTGGATCCATAGGTGGTATGTGAGAAGAACACACATGCAAAATGACTCTGGTTGTTGTTACTAAAAAGAACACACATGCAATGATACTGGTGGATCCATAGGTGGATTATGAAATGAACACACGTTCAATGACACTGGTGGATCCATAGGTGGTATGTGAGAAGAATACACATTTCATTGACTCTGATTGTTGTTAATAAAAAGAACACACATGCAATGACACTGGTTGATCCATAGGTGGTATATGAAGAGAACACACATGCAAAATGACTCTAGTTGTTGTTACTAAAAATAACACACATGCAATGACATTGGTAGATCCATGGGTGGTTAGTGAAAAGAACACACATGCAATGACATGGTGGATCCATACGTGGTATGTGAAAAGAACACACATGGAAAATGACTCTGGTTGTTGTTACTAAAAAGAACACACATGCAATGACACTGGTGGATCCATGTGTGGTCTCTGTAGAGAACACACATTTCAATGACACTAGTGGATCCATATGTGGTATGTCAAAAGAACACACATGCGATGACTCTGGTTGTTGTTAGTGAATAGAACACAAATGCAATGACACCAGTGGATACATAGGTGTTATGTGAAAAGAACACACATGCAATGACTCTAGTTGTTGTCAGTGAAAAGAACACACATGCAATGACACTAGTGGATCCATAGGTGGCATGTGAGAACAACACACATGTAAAATGACCGGTTGTTGTTACTAAAAAGAACACACATGCAATGACACTGGTGGATCCATAGGTGGATTATGAAATGAACACACATGCAATGACACTGGTGGATCCATAGGTGGTAAGTGAGAAGAACACACATTTCAATGACTCTGGTTGTTGTTACTTAAAACAACACACATGCAATGACACTGGTGGATCCATGGGTGGATTGTGAAAATAACGCACATGCAATGACACTGGTGGATCCATAGGTGGTATGTGAAAAGAACACAGATGCAAAATGACTCTGGTTGTTGTTACTAAAAAGAACACACATGCAATGACACTGGTGGATCTGTGGTCTCTATAGAGAACACACATTTCAATGACACTAGTGGATCCATATGTGTTATGTGAAAAGAACACACATGTAATGACTATGGTTGTTGTTAGTGAAAAGAACGCAGATGCAATGACCCTGGTGGATCCATAGGTGGTATGGGAAAAGAACACACATGCAAATTGACTCTGGTTGTTGTTACTAAAAAGAACACACATGCAATAACACTGGTGGATCCATGTGTGGTCTCTGTCGAGAACACACATTTCAATGACACTGGTGGATCCATATGTGGTATGTGAAAAGAACACACATGCAATGACTCTGGTTGTTGTTAGTGAAAAGAACACACATGCAATGACACTAGTTGATCCATAGGTGGTATGTGAAAAGAACACACATGCAAAATGACTCTGGTTGTTGTTACTAAAAGAAAACACATGCAATGACACTAGTGGATCCATGTGTGGTCTCTGTAGAGAACACACATTTCAATGACACTGGTGGATTCATATGTGGTATGTGAAAAGAACACACATGCAATGACTCTAGTTGTTGTTAGTGAAAAGAACACACATGCAATGACACTGGTGGATCCATAGGTGGTATGTGAGAAGAACACACATACAAAATGACTCTGGTTGGTGTTACTAAAAAGAACACACATGCAATGACACTGGTGGATCCATAGGTGGATTATGAAATGAACACACATGCAATGACACTGGTGGATCCATGGGTGGTATGTGAGAAGAACACACATTTCAATGACTCTAGTTGTTGTTACTAAAAGAACACACATGCAATGACACTGGCGGATCCATAGGTGGTATATGAAGAGAACACACATGCAAAATGACTCTGGTTGTTGTTACTAAAAAGAACACACATGCATGACACTGGTAGATCCATGGGTGGATTGTGAAAAGAACACACATGCAATGACAAGGTGGATCCATAGGTGGTATGTGAAAAGACCACACATGCAAAATGACTCTGGTTGTTGTTACTAAAAAGAACACACATGCAATGACACTGGTGGATCCATGTGTCGTCTCTGTAGAGAACACACATTTCAATGACACTAGTGGATCCATATGTGGTATGTGAAAAGAACACACATGCAATGAGTCTGGTTATTGTTAGTGAAAAGAACACATATGCAATGACACTAGTGGATACATAGGTGGTATGTGAAAAGAACACACATGCAATGACTCTGGTTGTTGTCAGTGAAAAGAACACACATCCAATGACACTGGTGGATCCATAGGTGGTATATGAGAAGAACACACATGTAAAATGACTGGTTGTTGTTACTAAAAAGAACACACATGCAGTGACACTGGTGGATCCATAGGTGGATTATGAAATGAACACACATGCAATGACACTGGTGGATCCATAGGTGGTATGTGAGAAGAACACACATTTCAATGACTCTGGTTGTTGTTACTAAAAAGAACACACATGCAATGACACTGGTGGATCCATAGGTGTTATGTGAAGAGAACACACATGCAAAATGACCCTGGTTGTTGTTACTAAAAAGAACACACATGCAATGACACTGGTGGATCCATGGGTGGATTGTGAAAATAACACACATGCAATGACACTGGTGGATCCATAGGTGGTATGTGAAAAGAACACACATGCAAAATGACTCTGGTTATTGTTACTAAAAAGAACACACATGCAATGACACTGGTGGATCCATGTGTGGTCTCTATAGAGAACACACATTTCAATGACACTTGTGGATCCATATGTGTTATGTGAAAAGAACACACATGTAATGACTCTGGTTGTTGTTAGTGAAAAGAACGCACATGCAATGATACTGGTGGATCCATAGGTGGTATGTGAAAAGAACACACATGCAAAATGACTCTGGTTGTTGTTACTAAAAAGAACACACATGCAATGACACAGGTGGATCCATGGGTGGTCTCTATAGAGAACATACGTTTCAATGACACTGGTGGATCCATATGTGTTATGTGAAAAGAACACACATGTAATGACTCTGGTTGTTGTTAGTGAAAATAACGCACATGCAATGACACTGGTAGATCCATAGGTGGTATGTGAAAAGAACACATGTGCAAAATGACTCTGGTTATTGTTACTAAAAAGAATACACATGCAATGACACTGGTGGATCCATGTGTGGTCTCTATAGAGAACACACATTTCAATGACACTGGTGGATCCATATGTGTTATGTCTACAGAACACACATGTAATGACTCTGGTTGTTGTTAGCGAAAAGAACGCACATGCAATGACACTAGTGGATCCATAGGTGGTATGTGAAAAGAACACACATGCAAAATGACTCTGGTTTTTGTTACTAAAAGAACACACATGCAATGACACTGGTGAATCCATGTGTGGTCTCTATAGAGAACACACGTTTCAATGACACTGGTGGATCCATATGTGTTATGTGAAAAGAACAGACATGTAATGACTCTAGTTGTTGTAGTGAAAAGAACGCACATGCAATGGCACTGGTGGATCCATAGGGGGTATGTGAAAAGAACACACATGCAAAATGACTCTGGTTGTTGTTACTAAAAGAACACACATGCAATGACACTGGTGGATCCATGTGTGGTCTCTCTAGAGAACACACGTTTCAATGACACTGGTGGATCCATAGGTGGTATATGAAGAGAACACACATGCAATGACACTGGTGGATCCATAGGTGGTATATGAAGAGAACACACATGCAAAATGACTCTAGTTGTTGTTACTAAAAAGAACACATATGCAATGACATTGGTAGATCCATGGGTGGATAGTGAAAAGAACACACATGCAATGACATGGTGGATCCACACGTGGTATGTGAAAAGAACACACATGGAAAATGACTCTAGTTGTTGTTACTAAAAAGAACACACATGCAATGACACTGGTGGATCCATGTGTGGTCTCTGTAGAGAACACACATTTCAATGACACTAGTGGATCCATATGTGGTATGTGAAAAAAACACACATGCGAGACTTCTGGTTGTTGTTAGTGAAAAGAACACACATGCAATGACACTGGTGTGGATCCATAGGTGGTATGGGAAAAGAACACACATGCAAAATGACTCTGGTTGTTGTTACTAAAAAGAACACACATGCAATGACACTGGTGGATCCATAGGTGGTATGTGAAAAGAACACACATGCAAGATGACTCTGGTTGTTGTTTACTAAAAAGAACACACCTGCAATGACACTGGTGGGATCCATGTGTGGTCTCTCAAGAGAATACACATGCAATGACACTGGTTGTTGTTACTAAAAAGAACACACATGCAATGACACTGGTGGATCCATGTGTGGTCTCTGTAGAGAACACACATTTCAATGACACTGGTCGATCCATAGGTGGTATGTGAAAAGGACACACATGCAAGATGACTCTGGTGTTGTACTAAAAAGAACACACATGCAATGACACTGGTGGATCCTTGGGTGGATTGTGAAAAGAGCACACATGCAATGACACTGGTGGATCCATGTGTGGCCTCTGAAGAGAACACACATGCAATGCACTGGTTGTTGTTACTAAAAAGAACACACATGCTTGACACTGGTGGATCCATGTGTGGATTGTGAAGAGAACACACATACAATGACTCCAGTTGTTGTTAGTGAAAAGAACATACATGTAATGACACCGGTGGATCCATGTGTGGTCTCTGTAGAGAACACACATTTCAATGACAGTGGTGTGGTCCATATGTGGTATGTGAAAAGAACACACATGCAAATGACTCTGGGTTGTTAGTGAAAAGAACCACATGCAATGACATGGTGGATCCATAGGTGGCATGTGAAAACAACACACATGCAAAATGACTCTGTTGTTACTAAAAAGAAGACACATGCAATGACTCTGGTGGATCC